>BRDA01055170.1:0-19198 GCA_036984385.1 Crenuchus spilurus | reverse complement strand
ATGTATGCCAGTCCGCCCCTGGCTTACACTGACATCAAATCCTAACCAAACACTTTATACAGTTTAAAGAACCAGTACCAGAAACACAAGTAAACCCTTTCTATTCTAAAACACTATAATCAAGTATAACCAAGTAGATTCAGTAACCAAACCTACTGGCTTGTGTACCATATATATGCACATTAAAGCTAAAATAACAGCAGAAAGATTATTGTGTAGGTGGACTAGTGTCAAGTTGGAGGTTCTGCATCTCCAGGCACACACACACACATACACACACACACACACACACACACACATGACTGCTTTGTCTGTGTTTACATGCTTGGCAGATCTAATAATATTGTCATCTATTTCCACTATTAAGCTCTGGTTAGAAAAGTAGAAGCATATAGTACAGCACCATATCATTCCTGTTTAAGCAAAACCGAAAATATTACATTTTTACTAGTAATTTGAATGTAAATTAATGTAATAATATTATAGTTTGAAAATAATAAAACCCAGTAATTGCTTTAGCTACCCAACATCTAAAAAATAGCAATTTTTTGTATTTATATTTATTTTTGTTTATTAATATATGAGCATAACACCATAATGGATGTTGTAGTATGCTCCTTAAACATTTTTCCCCACTAAAGTAATAACTATATAGACATAACATAAAGATTGAAATACTTTACTTGTTTCTTGCACTTCAGAAAAAGTTTTACAGCTTTAGTTGCCATAAAAGTGTTTGATTGTCACCTCAATAAAAATGATTTGTGTTTCAAACAGAGACAACAGTGATGACTCCATAATGTTTCTACATTGCATGCAGATGATGAAGCCATTTGGAATTCTAAGCTAAGTGCTTTAGGCCTCATTGCTGTTTGCAGTGTGTGATGCAGTCTGCCAGTAAGTCATTTGACCCCCTGCAGAGACACAGACTGGGTAGTTTTACAATTACGACTACTCACGTGCCTCATTCTCTCCTTCACCCCAACCCCTCAATCTGTCACCTTTTATCTCAATTCAAGCCTTCAGTTCTTCAATACAAAAGAAAAGTTTTCTTCTGTTTGGTTTTTTTTTACAGTTTATTTGTAAGTACTGTAATTAGACACTCCCTGTATACACTCATATACACTAACTGGCCACTTCATTAGGTATGCATGCCTTGTATCTACACTCATTGTCCATTTATCAGCTCCACTGACTATACTGGTGCATTTTGTAGGTCTAAAATTACAGACTGTATTAACCTCCTTTAACCATGTTCTTCAATGATCAGGACCCCCACAGAGCAGCTGTTATTTGGGTGGTGGATCATTCTCAGCACTCCAGTAACACTGATGTGGTGGTGGTGTGTTAGTGTGTGTTGCCCTGGTTTGAGTGGCAGCAGAACTGATGGAGATTTTGAACACTATGTTAGGTCACTGTCCACACTATTACACGCCCCTTCCTTGTTATAACAGTAACAGATGTGTAAAATGTACTGCTTATTATTATGACTAATAGGAGAACCATCTTATACCAATAGATGTCTTACACACCTACACACATCAGTCAGGGAAAATCCCCAGCATTCACAACCAGACTAAAATACCCTTTGCCACACTTGTTGACTCTGAAAAAGTTTTAGATTTTGACATTTGGATTGTATGTATGTGTGAGTGAATTTTGGAATTTTAGAAATATGTGGGGTATTTAGGACAAAACATAAAAAAATATGATAATATGTTTATGCTCATGACTGAATAAAAGTTTCCAAGAAAGTTGAAGGCTAAGTGAGAAGTTCTCTGAACTTCTGCTTACTACCTTATCCGACACATAATCAGTGAGTATAAAATGTGTTAGTGTAAATAGTGAGCATGATAAATAAGTGTAGAGAATCCCTGCACTAGAAGCCTCTTACTCAGTTACTCTTTCCATGTGACCTTTCATGCTACTCCATCTGTCAAAGTGAGATATCAGTTTTTAAGCTCTTGAACCTTGGAGTGTTTCAGCTGTTTTATCTTTGCATTTTATTTACAGTCATATGCAAAAGTTTGGACACCCTGCTCAGATGAGAAGTTTTGTTGATTTAAGTGAAAATAAGTAACTTCATCTCAATCAAGTCTGAGCAAGCTGCTGGTGCACTTTGGGTATATCAAAAATAAGCAATCTGGGACACCCAATTTGTCCTGAATGGGCTTCTTTTCAAAGTATTCTCAAAAATGAGTACCGTGAAGTACCAGACCACTAGCAGTATATACCTTTTTAAGCTTCATCGGGTGATTTAAGATCGACATTGCCTCTGAACGAATAAAGGTAATTATAAAAGGAGTCTTGATTACAGATGAGATTTAAGATTTTCTTGTTTTCTTTAGATGCTCTGCTACCACATGAAAAAAATAATGCTTGTATTTAGCTAGTGCTGGTGGGGGCAACAGGAGACATGGTTCCTGTGTTTTGTGTGGATCCTAAGACCTTAGAGCAGTGATGGGGACACTGTACTGTATAAATGATGGCATTATTGTCCCTGGATGTTCCCCTATTTAAAGAACTCAGAGCTAAAAGCCAACACATTGGACTCAAGTGCAGACATAACCAAAACAATAAAGGTGGCGGAGATGCAATGATTGGGATTCAAACTGGCACTGCTGGAATGAAATGTGTTGTGCGTGGTGCATAGTGCTCTACCAGCTGAAGGTATAGAATTTGGGATTGCCCTAATCAGTGTAAGGATTACTGTAAAAAAAAACTTGCTGGGGAGTGAGGAGTGGCCATAGTGGATAAGTTCCCAGTGGGCCAAAACCCAAGCCGAGGAAGATACAGGCCCACAGGCAGACCCTTGTGACCAACCCACAAACAAAACAGGCAGTGAAGGAAAGTCCCAGCCTCAAGGATGGAATCCAAGGAGGCCTGAGACAAGAGCAAAGCCTAATTCTTCTTTTGTTTTTGTAAAGGCAGTGCAAGTTCATAGAAATACCGGCAGAAGTCAGACCTGCACAGGCATAGTCAATGATTATGACTAAGAGCCTTATTAACTTTCTCTTAAAATGTAGGCACTGACATCTAAGGCACTATGGGGTCTGTGAAGAGGCTACTGTGCACAGTAATCAGCCATATTATTAAAACCACCTCCTTGTATCTACACTCATTATCCATGTTATCAGCTCCACTGAGCATTTAGGTGCACTTTGTAGTTCTACAATTACAGACTGTAGTTCATCTGTTTCTCTGTATACTTTATTAACCTCCTTTCACCTGTTCTTCAATGATCAGGACCCCCCACAGATCAGGTATTACTTGGGTGGGTGATGATTCTCAGCACTACAGTGATACTGATGTGGTGGTGGTGTGTTAGTGTGTGTTGCACTGATATGAGAGGATCAGACAGAGCAGGACTGCTGGAGTTACTCTGTGAGATACAACTTTCTTGTTGGTCCACCTTTTAGATGTAAAGTCAGAGACAGTAGCTCATCTGTTGCTGTAAAGTTTGTGTTGATCAACCTCTTGTCCTTCATCACGGTCACAGGATGCTGCCCACATGCTGCTGACAGCTCATCAGTGATGCTGAGGTATTTCATTAAATGGTAAATTATATTGTAAATCTATATGATATGTAGAGCTGATAAAATGGACAATGAGTGTAAATACAAGAAGCTTATTGTGATGTTATGATAGTAACTGAAGGAACTGAGGTGTGAACCAACACTTGGGCCCTTAGGATCTGAAGGCCTCAACTGCTGTCTTAGGTCATCTCTGCTCATTTCACTACATAAGGTGCATCTGGTCTCCTCACACTGTGGCTTTTCCCAGGGTAAGGCTAATAGTCTGGGCTCTCACTGGGGATTGACAGGAACAGGGTCTAGAAGGGGAATTCTCACAGTTTGCTGTTCTGTCTGGTCCAGATGCATACACATACTGCCGATGTCCTGAATCATCCTCCCACACACACGAGAATCTCAGCAGGTGCTCTTCGGCTCCCTCTCCCTCCCCTGAAGTCTTTTCATTGCTGTTCCCTCCTCTCTCCCTCACCCTTTCCCTTTCACAGTCTTTTTTTTTCCTATCTCAAATTTTTCTCCTCTCATTCCACAGCTACCACCTTTTAAGTTTTCAATCACTCATGATAATTAATTGACCTTTTAATAACACACAGCATATATTTGAGGAAACGTCCTGCCTTCTTTCTGATTCACAGAAACAATCTCAATTATTTGTATATGATGGAGGTTGTTTCTGTCATCTAAATTAATTCTAACACGTTATTACTCACTTCACTTTGCTCAATAAATTTAAAAGACAAAAGGCCAAAGATTTTCAGTGTTTTCAATAAATGTAAGCAAATTTAGAAATTGAGGCGTGCAACACAGTCAAAAAGTTGGTTCGGGCGCCGGTGGATAAGGGCTGCCCACCGCTTCGGGCACAAGTTCTCACAGCCTAGTGTGTTCACTAGTGTGTGTGTGTTTCACTGCACGAATGGGTTAAATGCGGAGGTCAAATTCCATTGTGTGAAAAATCACATTGGCTAAATTGGTTCATCTTAATCTGATCTTAATCTTAATGTTTATCACTGGGTCACATCGCCTTTTTTTCTTTAGTTTCTTCTTTTGGAAATAAACATTCTCATTGGAACTTGTCCATTCTTACTTTTTACAACACTTGAGCTGCTCCACAGTCTGTGGACATTGTATCTTATCCATGATGTGCTAAACATTTTCAATAACAGACAGAGCTGAGCCTCAAGCAGGCCTTGCAAGTACACACACTGTATGTCTATGAAACCACACTGTGGTAACTCCAGCAGAATGAGATCTGGCATTGTCTTTCTGAAAAACAACATAGAGTTCCTGGGAAAAAATGTTGTCTTGATGATAGCAAATGTCTCCAAAATCCCAGTATAACCAGGACAACCATAAAATCAATGATACTGTCACATACCACTGCATCGCAGATGCTGTTTTTGCATTTCTTGATAACAACACTTTTTGGTAACAGTATTTTTTGGCATATAGAATCTGATATCTGTTTTCCCCAAAAGTAACTTATCTTGTCTAATTTTTGGTTCTTCTCAGATGACTCACAAAATGAATAATGCCTTCCTGTTTGCATTATACAGTTTCAACAGTTTAGTTATGTCTATTATGGTATCATGATGGTTTTTTTAACAATACCATCTGATGCCAGGGCAGCCGTGGCCTAGTGGTGAGGATCTGCTCTTGTGAACAAAAGGTCGCCAGTTTGCTGGCAGGTTATGACTGATGTGCCCTTGAGCAAGGCACCTAACTCCCCGGTAATGGTGGATAGGGCTGCCCACCGTTTGTGTGTGTGTGTGTGTGTGTGTATGTTTCAGTGCACAGAGTAAAAAACAAAGGCCATGTTTCCCCACTGTGGGACTAAAAATGGGTTATATTATAAAAGTGAGGGCTCGATGAACACACACATTAAACAACAGTTTCCTCCCTTGGTTTAAACGTCAAAATTTCCCCTGACTACCTGAATCTTTTCAGTATATTATGAACTATTGATTGGGAAAGACCTAAATTCTTTGTAGTCTTGTGCTGAGAAACACGTCTTTTAACTGACAGACAATTCTTTCACCACATTTGGTATTAAATGGTGAACAACTACCCATCCTTGCTTGCAAAGACTAAGCTTTTGATGGATGCTTAGATGGATGCTCATTTCATACTTAATCTTTATGACTTCACCTGTTGTCCATTTGTCGTTTAAATAAAGATTCAGGTGACTTAACAAATTATACATTTTTGATTACCTTTTAGAAAGTGTCCCAACTTTTCTGGAAATGGGGTTTATACATAACTTACATACATGTGATAAAATTAAAATAATCTGAGACCACTGATGAAGTACTAGAGGATGACCTAGACAAACTGTGCTGCAACAGATGAACTACTGTCTCTGACTTAACATCTACAAATAGTGAATTAACACAGTGTTTAAAAACACCAGTGTCACTGCAGTGCTGAGAATGATCGATCACCCAAATAAGGCCTGCTGTGAGGTGGTCCTCTCAGAGTCCTGTCCTTTGAAGAACAGGGTGAAAGGAGGCTACCAAAGTATACAAAGAAGCAGACAAACTAATTGTGTACCTATATGGTCAGTTGAGCTGATAAAATAGGTAATCGAAGTAGAAAAAATATGGTTTTAATGAAATGGCATATTTGGATGCACACTTGTGTTGTTACAGGTGTAGGCAAACAATTACCTCTAGTATCCACATATCTTATATACATTGGTACCTGACAGTTTGTGTGTCCTTCAGCAACATTTTTAGTGGATAACAGGACATTGACATAAGTGTGTACTTAGGGTTGTTGTCTTGCTACATGACTCACATTTTCTTTCAATTCAGTTCATTTTTCTTTAGAATTTCCTGGTAAAATTTGGAAGTCATTGCTCCATCAAAGATGACAAACCACTCTGACCCAGATGCAGCAAAACAGGCCCAAACATGATACTACCACCACCATGTTTTACAGACTGGGATAAGGTTTTTATGCTGGAATGCTGTGTTTTCCTTTACATACAGTGAGGAAAATAAGTATTTGAACACCCTGTGAATTTGCAAGTTCTCCCACTTAGAAATCATGGAGGGGTCTGAAATGTTCATCTTAGGTGCATGTCCACTGTGAGAGACATAATCTAAAAGAAAAAATCCAGAAATCACAATGTATGATTTTTTAATCATTTATTTGTGTGTTACTGCTGCATATAAGTATTTGAACACCTGCCAATCAGCAAACATTCTGGCCCTCAAAGACCTGTTAGTCCGCCTCTAAAATGATCACCTCCACTCCACTTATTATTCTAAATTAGAAACACCTGTTTGAGGTCGATAGCTGCATAAAGACACCTGCCCACCCCACACAATCAGTAAGACTCCCAACTACTAACATGGCTAAGACCAAAGAGCTGTCCAAAGACACCAGAGACAAGATTGTAGACCTTCTCAAGGCTGCATGTAAGATCTCACCTCATGGTGTATCAATGATCCTAAGAAAGGTGAGGAATCAGCCCAGAACTACACGAGAGGAGCGGGACAATGACCTGAAGAGAGCTGGCACCACTGTTTCCAAGGTTACTGTAGCTAATACACTAAGACATCATGATTTAAAGTCATGCATGTTCCCCTGCTTAAATCAGCACACGTCCAGGCCCGTCTTAAGTTTGCCCATGACCATTTGGATGATCCAGAGGAGTCATGGGAGAAAGTGCTGTGGTCAGATGAGACCAAAATAAAACATTTTGGTCTTAATTCCACTCGCCGTGTTTGGAGGACGAAGAATGATGAGAACCATCCCAAAAACACCATCCCTACTGTGAAGCATGGGGGTAGAAGCATCATGTTTTGGGGTGGTTTTCTGCACATGGGACAGGACGACTGCACTGTATTAAGGAGAGGATGACCGGGGCCATGTATTGTGAGATTTTGGGGAACAACCTCCTTCCCTCAGTTAGAGCATTGAAGATGGGTCATGGCTGGGTCTTCCAACATGACAATGACCCAAAGCACACAGCCAGGATAACCAAGGAGTGGCTCTGTAAGAAGCATATCAAGGTTCTGGAGTGGCCTAGCTAGTCTCCAGACCTAAACCCTTATAGAAAATCTTTGGAGGGAGTTCAAACTCCGTGTTTCTCAGCGACAGCCCAGAAACCTGGCTGATCTGGAGAAGATCTGTGTGGAGGAATGGGCCACAATCCCTGCTGCAGTGTGTGCAAACCTGGTGAAAAACTACAGAAAACGTTTGACCTCTGTAAAGGCTACTGTACCAAATATTAACATTGATTTTCACATGTGTTCAAATACTTATTTGCAGCAGTAACACATAAATAAATTATTAAAAAATCATACATTGTGATTTCTGTATTTTTTCTTTTAGATTATGTCTCTCACAGTGGACATGCACCTAAGATGAACATTTCAGACCCGCCCATGATTTCTAAGTGGGAGAACCAAAAGATAAATTTTGTTCTGATCCATCCACAAAACATTGTTCCAGTAGCCTTCAGGCTTGTCCATATGATCTTTAGCAGGCAGGCAGAAATGTTTTTTTTGGAGAGCAGCAGCTCCTTGTAACCCTGTCACGTAGGGTGTTTGAGTCCTTGTTCAGGATTCTCCTGATGGTGGACTCTGGTTTAATGGTTACAAAGCCATCTCTAATGACTCCACCAGTCCGACAAACTGTGTATAAATGGAGGAAAATCAAGACCATTACTACCCTCCCCAAGAACTGTTGACCATCAAACATCATGCCAAGGTGTGTAATAGTCCACAAGGTCACAAAGAAACTCGAGGTAACTTAAGCCTAATGAGCAACAACAACTCTTCATCAGAAATCTCATTTTTTATGCCATGATACACTTTAACAAACTTGTGTTGTGAAGATCAGACTAGATCACCGTTCTTTAAGTAAAACAGGGCATCCACTCACACTTGATTGTTATCCTATTGGTAGGCAACTGATTCAAATTTCAATTTCCAATTATGTGCTAATCCCAAAGTTTCATATACTTTTGCATTCACAGACATGAAATGTTGGATCTTTTTCCTTTTTCCATGTTTTTGTCTCATTGAATTGGTTCCCTTTATCGATCTGCGTGATAATCTGACCTGCAGTGCCTTACAAAGTGCCTTCACTCCCTTGGCTTTTTCTGTATTTTGTGACATTGTAACTTGTATTTAAATGTGTTTTTAATCTGAATTGTATGTGATGCATTTGCACAAATAGTCTAAATTGGTAAAGTGAAATGATATATATATATATATATATATATATATATATATATATATATATATATATATATATATATATATATTGTTTGGACAGCAGGGACTGGGAAATTGGTCTGAGTTGAGGGGAAGATGGATGGTGCTAAATACAGGGTTATTCTTGAGTAAAACCTGTTTCAGACTGTTTGTGATTTGAGACTGGGACAGAGGTTCACCTTCCATCACTCCTTCCAGGACAATGACCCAAAGCATATTGCTAAAGTTACACTTGAGTGGTTTAAGGGAAAATGTGTAAATGTATTAGAATGGCCTAATCAAAGCACAGACCTTAATCCAATTGATAATCTGTGGTCAAACTTGAAATTTGCTGTTCACCATCAGAAACCATCTAACTTCATGTAGCTGGAGCAGTTTTGTCTGGAGGAATGGGCAAAAATCCCAGTGGTAAGATGTGGCAAGCTCATAGAGACTTATCCAAAGCAACTTGCAACTGTAATTACCATAAAAGGTGGCTTTATGAAGTACTGACTTTAGGGGGGGGGGGTAAATAGTTATGCACACTGAAGTTTTGTGTTATTTTGTCCTATTTGTTGTTTACTTCACAATGAAAAGAAAATCAGATATTCAACATTTTCGGCATGTTCTATAAATGAAATGATGCAAACCCTCAAATAATCTATTGTAATTCCAGGTTGTAATTTAGCAAAACTTGAAAAATGCCAATGTGTGTAAATATTTTCGCAAGGCACTGTAAGTTTAAGGTCCAAAGTATACAAAAAAATTAGAAATATGAATAACAGTATATTGTGCATTGCTTTGCAATGCGCAACATAATTACTTAAATTGTATGCCTTCAATTTTAGGGGTTAAGTTTAGAAGACACAGAACTAAACAGCCAATCAAACACTGAGTCAAACAATAATTTTCATACTCATGTATCTGAACATGCACAGTAGTTCTATTTCCTTCTGTCTGGCATGACTGGTGAATGGCCTGGGTATCTTTATCAGCTGTCTTAACATTAAGACTACTAAAGTCTCGTGGAGGGGAAATGGAACTCCAGAAGCACAGGGAGTCGTCGTGGGAACTCAGCAGGGGGCATGTTCTTTTATACAGCTGTGTATCCCAGATATCAAAGAAGACCCTACCAGATGCACTTTGTTCTGTCCTTTTTTAGCTTTTGTTATTTTTGTACTATCAGAAGCATTTCCAGGTAGACCACAAATTGATCCTCTACTTTGTGACTGAACAACTCACTGCCTTTAACAAACCAGAGAGATAATGTAGAAAAAAAGCATAAACATTTATTAAAATGCCAAATGACTTTTTCACACACCCCCAGTAATACTTATTCCAGACAGAAGCACTCCAGGGTGACCCTTGACACTGTCTGATCTTCCTGTCCCCAGATACTGCAGCTGTATGATGTCCAAATTGTGTCTTCAGAGGTTAGGAGTTCACCACGGTCTCAACGTGTTTCTATATTCATCTACACTGTCTTGCAGTGGGGCATTATGACATTTCATATATTATTTTATATTGTATTAATATTGCCAGTGATAACAAGAAACATGATGAAACAAGCAGAGAAATTCTGTTGGAAGTGCAACTTTGAAATTTTTTGTCAATGTCATGTTTGTTAAGTACAATGCCAAATAAGAAAAAGTTAGGACAGTACGTAAAATATGAAAAAAAATCACGTAAAATGTGTTGTGGGACTGATAATACCAAGCGATGGAGTGTTTCAAGTGTTATTTTGTACCATTATTCATGTAAACATGTCTTAAAGTGTGCAAAAATACAGGGTTGTCATCACATTTTTATTTTCAAAAAATTAAGGAAGGTCAGAATTGTAGGAAGGCCAGTCCAGTACTCATACCTTCTTCATCTGCTGCCATGCTTTTGTAATGTGAGCAGCATGTGATTTTGCATTGTCTTTGAAAAATGCATCAATGTGCCTGGAAAAGATATTGTTTTGAAGGCAGCATGTGTCGGTCTAAAATGTCAATGTACTTTTCAGAAGTCATAAACCTTTGCCACTTACACAACCCCATACCATGACAAACCCTGGCTTTTGGACTTGTTTCTGATAACAGTCTCTATGGTCCTTTTCATTTTTGTTCCAGAGCACGCAGCATAAATTTCTTCCAAAAAAAATCTGGGATAGTGTTTCACCTGGAAACAGTATAATGTGTTACATGTTCAAATAAAAAAAAAATTTAGTGCTTGAACACAAATTTTATTATTATTAATTATTAATCAATATTGACAAATTATTATTTATATTTTGTTAATAGTCACTACTAATAATATACTAATAATAACTATTAAACGTTATTATGAATAATAAAATAATAAAAATTAATATTAATCATTAACAAAATATTCATACATTATTACACATTATTTATAAATAATAAACTGTTAAAAGCATGTAGCATAAAATTATCACCCAATGCTTTTCAGTCAACTTCACTTCAGCTCATTATCATCAATGTTACACATATTACATATTTGGACTGTATGGTCAATAGATCTTATTTACACAGAATTATTCCTCATTTTTGAGTTAAAATAAGCAGAAATTCTGAATTATTTTGATAATAGTTACACTTAGAGTTATGTAAACAGATGGCTTATCACAGACTGGTAGACACACACACACAGACACACAAATGTAAATATTAATGAATTTTAATATGAAAACGCTGATATTAAAATACATCTAGCTGACGTGACACAGACAGAACAAACGCTCAACACGTTAATGACTTACAGGTGAAAATTAACTGCCGGCCAAATTGCAGTTCAGACTCCATTTGAGAGAGTGACTGCAGCGATGGCCAATCACATGTTAGCAAGAAACATCAGAGCCAATCGATGAGCTTGTGGCAGCCTAAAGGGGAACCGGCTTGAATTTCAGCTGGGTCTCCATTTAATTATAGCGTAACATCTCACTCGCGAACCAAACTGAATATGGGGAGGGCGAGACTAGTTTCTGAACGAAACGCTTCTCAGGTACAACAAAATCCCGGACGTTTGTGAAATTCCACCCGGACATGTTTTTTAAGTCTCAAAAAGAGGACATGTCTGGGTAAAAGAGGACGTCTGGTCACCCTACTGTTATCCTCTTTGGCTTCTATCCCTGATCTCCTTTTTGCTCTGATACTAGGATGACCTTGCCTAGAAAGTACCTGGGTGCTATGATGCAGCTTTCATTTCCCTTCAGATGCTCCCAACAATGCTCACTGGGAGATCAAAATATTCCGGTATTATTTTGTAGCATTTTTCTATCAAAATATCAAAATGCCATTTGTTATCCAGGCAAATCTTAGACCTTTCAGGGGTTTGAAAACATTTGCTCTGTATTACTTCATTACATAATTACACTGGAATGGTATAGGAGAATGACTAATAACTTCCGTCTTAAGAACTAAAGAGAAGTATAAGTCCTGCAGAAGTCTGAAACCCACAAATGCCAGCATTTTGCCCTGGAGTGTGCCTGAGTCTTAGTTTGAAACTTGATTCTAGAGTGGGTGGAGTAGCAGCTGGCTGTGCACGCTGATGCGAACTGCTGCACTCCGCCCCACCATACTTGACCCCAACACCTAAATTGCTGTGTGGAAAAGTGAGCACAGGTGTGGGTGTGTTTGGCATGTGCTGGAGGTGTGGTGCAGGTGTAGGTGTTGCAGGGGTACGTTACAGGCGTGGGCGTATGGGCTGGGAATGGACGCAGGTGTCTGAGGGTGATATAATGGGCTTTGAGGGTTTTTTCTTGCAAGAGGCCCTTCTGAACATGGTGTTCTTTGCACAAAATTAGATGTCCACAATGGCTCAATTTGCTGCATGATGGACAGTGCTTCTAAGGGGAGAAATGTCGGATATGCATTTGAGTTTAAACTTGAAATATTAGAGACCTCTACTAAGTTTCACAGTTCTAGGCACAGAGCAAGCAAGCACCAGATTGACATATCAACTTCTTTGGACTCTTTGAAAATGGCAGGTGTCCTTTTCATGATGCAACAATCGACAGAGACTCTTAGGGATGGAATGAAATGAAGTGGTTGAAAGGTTTTACCCTTTATACAATAGCTTCCATTTCAGGCATAGCCGATGTGGTTTTGCCATGACAATGAAGTAAAACTCTTGCCCCATGTGTGATCATTTTTGGAAAACACACTCGTCTTTTCTTTTGCAAAAACAAAAAAAAGTAGATGAAACAGATATGAAAAGATGACATGTAAATTCTGACAAGCTGAAGTGGTCAAACGATGTTACAGACACAGGGCTAATTGTGTGCTCTCCTGGAGAGAGATTTGCATGGTTAGACTCTGTGTGCAGTGACTCATTTCTCTCTTATCTCCTCTTTAACACACGTACTGTTCTTAACTTCTGAACACTGCTCCTCTTTCACCTACTCACACTTACTTTACCCTATATTACTCTCTTCCTTCTTGCATGAACACTTCAATTTCCTCTCGTCATGCGTATGGAGATAGGTGAGAGCTGATAGACCATGCAGCCGTGCACAGTTATAAGAAAGGAAAACAGCTAAACAAAAAAGTCAGAATGAAATTTGCTTCACAGTGGACCATGTGATCATTGTGGCCCAATGGGGCTTCAGCACTTAGGGTTAGGTTGCTTTTTTTATACAAGGGAAGAGTTAAACTTGTCGCCTGGCTTCAGAGAAGCTTTCTGTGGGCCACCACAACCACAAACCAAAACTGCGACCAGTCACGGCTCTCTGAGCCCAGGAGAAAAGTTAGATAAAGATAGAACAGGGTAACCAAAAGATAGAAAGAGAGAAACTGAGAGAAGGAGGGTGCTGAGTGTACATGTCGATGTCATTGTGAATCACCCGGATTACTAAAAAAAAGAGCAAGAAAAACCACAGCGACACATTTCTGCTCCTTCTCTTTTGCACAAGGGTAAGCATCAGTCGACCGCAGTCTGACCGCCGATCACTATCTGCAGAGTATCGCAACCATGCACAACATGCAAGGACACAACTGCCCTGACATCACCACTCGACCAGCACTGGATGACCATGGGGTTGAGGGTGTGGGTGTGTAACTCTGGGATTTTGTTTAGATATTGAGGGCACTGTGGTGGATATCTGGGCTTCACCCTTGATACTTTGACCATTCACATCTTCTGACATATCATCATGGCTCTACCATTGATCTTTGCAGGGCAAAGCAAGGAGGTGTTCAAAATTCGGAGCCAGGTCAAGTCAGAGGTACTGGACTCCAGTGAAGAGGAGGACGGCGTTTTCGAGAAGCAGCCCCTTACCATGGCCTCAAACAGCATTTTCGAGACCTTCTCATCCTATCAGTCTTGCTTTTCCAGGGGTGAGTCAGTTTCAGCTTTATTTTAGAGGTTTCTACATTATATGAGCAACTGGTTTTGAGGTTTAAATGTCAGTCAAAACTCAAAAACTTGCTCATCTTCCATGACTGCACCCGAACTCATGAGCAAGTACAAGCAAAAAATGACAATTTGCAATTGTTGGTTTGCTGTGTCAGTGATGTACTGAAATCTCGTGGCTGAATCTGAAAACCACAGGTCTGTGGGTTACTGAGTGTTCCACTGGTTAACCTCACTCCACCATCAACAACATAGCGGTCTTTACAGAGTCAAACATAATGCCCTTTGGGCACTGCTTCTGTGGATTAAAGTTATTTGCACATGAAGATGACAAATAATATTGTGCAGGATATCAATTACCTTTTTGTTTACAATGATAATCAACTAATAGTGATATGACCACAGTGAAAAGTTTTGGATTTTGATCTTCACTACATTACAGATGTTGTATCGCAGATGCTATGACTCATTAATTTGTTATTAAGAGGGGGAGAGGTTGAGTTCTGACTTTTTGGTAGTTATGTTCCTGGGTGTGAGAAGGAGGTTAAGGATCAAAGCTGCAGACAAGCATTCTTTGTTTGTGTGTCAGATGCCTGGGATGGACTACAGATAACTACAGATAGCATCAGTGGATGCTTCCCAGTCAAAGAGAGGGGGAGCTGGAGTTTGGTTTTTATGATTGGGGCTAAGGAAGAGGGGTGGCAGATGAGCTCATAAACACACCCAGGAATTAGAACCTGGAACAGAATCACTAATAATGCTTTATACTTAGCAAATGATGATATTCACTGTCTATCATAACCACATCTGCAGGTTCATTTCTTTAGAAATGTATGAAAGGTATGTAACACACCGTCTTTACTGCATTTATCATTTTAGATATATTTATAACTTTTTTTCATCATTATTGAACTTAAACAAGATCACTAGCTTGTTTCTAGTAAAATACACCCATACTAATACAGAGGAGGTACTGATAAAACATATCTAACTAACTATAGGATAATCTTATAACAGTGTGAACAGGCCTGATTATCACTTTGTTTAAATAATAGTAATAATAATAATAATAATAATAATAATAATAATAATAATAAAACTAGAAATAAATACACATTAAACAATATTTGATTTAAATTAAATGCAGGCACCTGTGATAAAAAAATAAAAAATAAACAAACAAATGCATATGAATATTCTGATTTGCTGGATTCATGCACTGTGCAAAAATACTGTCATCTACATTGCAGATTTTGTCAGCTCTAAAATGAATGGCCCAGTCTTAGCTGATCAGACATCACCTGTTATTATTTGGAGCTTTATGTACAATTTCCATAGGTGCCTTTATCATGCCTGCATTTTTTCTTCACCAAATATTCCACAATAAGAACACTGATCTTTTAAAAAGTTAAACTAGACAGATACTCCATAAGAATAAAAGCCACGTCTTTTTTATTTATGATACCTTCATTGGATGCACCTGGAGATTTGGCTGAAGATTTAGCACTTTGACATGCTCCTCTGTTGATGTGAATTTAGGTAAGTGATGTTTGGTTGAAGCTTTTCTTTACTGATGATGTAGCGTGACATTTCTGTTCAGATGCTGGCTTGTCTGTGCGCTCTGTGTGAAAGAGATCTGCAGCCTTGTTTTTGTTTCCTGACTCTCACGAGCGAGAGCTGTCAGTTAACACAGGAAGTTTATCAGTCGCACTCGATGCATGTTCACATGTGCTCACCAGCTATAGCAGCCTCGACGGAACTTTTCTGTTTCTCACAGACAAGGCTGACTCTGTTTTTAGTGGTCATGAGGTGACAGTTGAAAACCCCTGAAATCTGCTGATGTATGGTTACTCTATAACATTAATGCATTAATGTAAATGATTAAGTAAAGATGATTGAGTATTTATTTCAAGCTTCTACAATTATTCATTACTTCAGGTAACAATCTATGAATTTCAGCATTAATAAACCATAAGTAAACTTAACAATGTAATTAACACTTGTAATAGGATGAGGTTAAGGTTAGTATTATGTGTAGGTGTAGGTTTTAAATTTATGGTTAGTGATTGTGAGGTTTAGGATTAGTTTTAGGTTACATATTGAGGTTAAGGGTAGTGTCAGGTTTAGGTTTTGTATTGGGCTTAAGGTTAACATTAGACTGAGTATAAGATTTAATTCCAGTATCAGGTTTAGGTTTTGTAATGAGGTTAAGAATACGATTAGAGTGTGTGTGTTAGGTTGTCTTGGGTATTGTATTAAGATTTGACTGAATTTAGAGCAGTGTCAGGCTTAGACTTTGTATTGAAGTTAAAGTTAGATTTAATGTAAGATTTTAAAGATTAGACTTAGTGTAAGATTTAAAATGAGTAGATATTCACTAGCCTCCCTTCGTTAAGCTCCCTGGAACCATAACTGAAGAATAACTCAACTGGCTTGCATTGTTTTCAGTGTAGTTAAAGGTTAAAACTCCTTATGGTGTAGTAAAGTCTCGTTTAACAGATATTCACCTGAATGTAAGTTAAAAACATGTATCTACAATGCATCCAAAGTGGATCTTAAAACACATTATCTTTATTTATAATCAGGAATTAAAAGATTATGTATTAAGAAATGTCACTTAACAAAGCTAGAAACTAGACAAGTGCATTTCTTGATGGCAAATATTGAACGTTTTGTATAGGTGAAGTTATTCAAACTTCAAAGCAGTTGCTAAGCTGTTGCTACATGAACAATAAGGTGCAACTATTTTTGTTATGTGGTTACTTTAGTGTTGCTAATTTGTTGCTTAGAGGCTGATATGGTGTTGTTAAGTCATTGCGTTGGTGTTGCTAGATGGCTGATTTTGTATGGCAACATGGATACTATGTTATGCTAGGTGGTTGCTATGGTATCCTAGTTGGTTGCTATGGTGTTGCTAATTGTTTTCTAGGTGGTTGCTGCGCTGTTGCTAAGTGGTTACTATGGTATTAAAAGTGGTTACTATGGTGTATGTTATGGTTTTAGCTATGGTGTTCGTTAGTGAACAGCAAAAGAGTGGTAGAGTGTGGTGAGGTTGTGCAATAATTCATTCCTATGAAAAAAAAATCCACTTCTATGTGGAAACTGTCTGATCATAAAACTGTATACAAATGCCCATTGCTCAGTCAGACCAACAATATGGAGTTGGAACAGTGTTGATGGATCAAAAACTGTGGTCCCAAGATACACAGCAAAAATTCAAAAGAAAATAAAAAAATAAGACCTAGTATAAATTGGATAATACAGTGGAACCTTAGTTATCATTTGTCATAATTATCGTCCACTTTTTTGGGTGAACTTTTTTCCCAGTTATCTTTCATCCATCTAGTTTTTTTTGGCATGCCCACGTGACTTGCTGCTAATTTCACAAAAATAATGCATCCCCCCATGTGTTTGTCACTCACCCACACATTTGTCGTTCGTTCTGCCTTTGTTTCTCATTGAGTGAGCATCATCCCACACGTTCATCCAAAACATTTCCCTTGTTTTTCCCAGGTTTCTTGTGCTTGTTTATTGAGTGCACCAGAAACAGACCTCTCTGGACACATTTCCACATGCCAACAAGACCCGAGAAAGAGCAAGAGAGAAAACACAGGCTCCTTGAGAAAGATAAATATTTTGTTAATATTTTTGAGTGGAACAGATTAATTGGATTTACATTATTTCTTATGAACAATACAGTAAAAAAATACATGTTTATTCATAGCTGTCACCCATCTATTTTTTCCAACACTGCCAGCATGATAGTCAATTCTAATACATTAATTTGTTACAATAATTACACTTAAGTGTTCTGTATTTTTACAACACTGAGAATCAAAGCTTAAGATCTCGTGGCTCTCACACTTGTTATAGTTTTGTGTGTGTATGTGCACATAAATTAACATGCATCTGCTTGCTATGTACTGTATATATCTTCTCCAGACAGATGCAGTCAAACTGTATAATCTCACATTGCAACTGCTTCACTGTTCTGGTACATGTGCTAGTGCGTCTAAAAAAATCAAGGAAACGTTTGTGTTCATAATTTAATTCACAAGGGAAAACAGAATATTATCCATTCTGAATATATTATAATAATCTATTATTAGTCCCACAGTTGAGAAATTTGACATTGAACCCCTCTGTGCAGTGAAACACACACTAGTTAACACACTAGGCTATGAGAACATGTGCCCAAAATGGTGGGCAGCCCTATCCATGGTGCCCGGAGAGCAGTTGGGAGTTAGGTGCCTTGCTCAAGGGTATTTCAGTCATGACCTGCCCAAGGATTGAACATGACATGAATGTTTATTCGTTATACATTTAGTTCAGGTTAGCTAAAGTCTGTATAACGTTTCAGACACAGATGTTTGTTATTTGTTTGAACGTTTTCAGCACCCGTAGTTTCTCTCCAGTGACAGAAGCACTGCTGCATACTGCACCTCATCTCCTACAAATTCATCTGGGCAATAGCTGCAGACATTTAATCATTGTCCAAAGAAAAACATGTATCTCCAAAATGGTACCCTTACAGGAGAGGACAAAAACGTTCATTACTTTCAGTACCCAGTTAAACAAATGAGACACAAATATTAGGTCCAAAGGGTTAGAGTTAACTTTTAAGCAGCTGATGGCCTCTTTCACATTGTCTAATGTTAATGTTCATGAGTCCACCATCAGGAGAACACTGAACAACAATGGTGTGCATGGCAGGGTTGTAAGGTGAAAGTCATTGCTCTCCAAAAAGAACATTGCTGTTCGTCTGCAGTTTGCTAAAGATCACATGGCCAAGCCTGAAGACTATTGGAAGAATGTTTTGTGGACAAATGAGACCAAAATATAACTTTTTGGTTTAAATGAAAAGTATTATATTTGGAGAAAGGAAAACACTGCATTCCAGCATAAGAACCTTATCTCATCTGTGAAACATGGTGGTGGTATCAGGGTTTGGGCCTGTTTTACTGCATCTGGGTCAGGACGGCTTGACATCATGGAACAATGAATTGTGAGTTATATATATCCATGCTTTCAAACATGGGTATCTCGGATACACCACTATCATGGTTCAGATCCTACCTCGCTGAGCGTTCATTTAAAGTGTCATGGCTAGGA
>BRDA01055168.1:0-17500 GCA_036984385.1 Crenuchus spilurus | reverse complement strand
GTACGTCTCCATTTGTGAATGTATGTGTGTGTATATTTACCCATGGTGACAGGTGGGAATGTGTGTGAGCAAAAGAGTGTGAAATTCAACTCGACACACACACACACACACACACACACACACACACACACTGACCTCGTTGCATGGAGCAGTCTTTCCTCTTTTCATCTTCTGGACTTCTTTTCTTTTTCTTTCAGTCTTGACTCATTTCTCACTTGATTCTTTTCTCTCCTCCTTTTATTCCTCCTTTTATTCCTTCTTTTTCACAGCTCTCTCTTTGTTCCCCTCGACCCATTTCCTGACAGGAAGGTTTAACAGATTGCTGCGTCCCCCTGAGGCCACTCCAATAACACACACTGTTTTAATCACTGCCGTGTTCTGACCCGGCCCTGTAAGTCATTACTGGCCATCACTGGAAGGACAAAGCGTAACCCCATCTTTGCTGGGAGCATTTGTGATTGGTCAGGTGTGGATCATATCTAATGATGTCATCGTAAGGCCGTACCCATTGGGAGGACAAATGTTAAATGTGCTGGACATGTCTAAACTTGATGACATCACTCTTCTCCACCCACAAAATCATTTTTACATATTTCTCCACTGACCTCACATTATGATCAACCAAGACATGTTTGGAGTCCAGTTTCTGCTTCTTGTAGCAGCTAACATTGCTAATAAACACTAGAACTCAATAGTCACATAAATAGCCCATCCATTTCAGTAAAAATATCACCAAACAGTTTAGAGTTGGCTATATAAAGTAATCCTGAGTCCTAACATGCATAGATTAGTCTTAAACCACAATTAAGACCATGGTGATGTTTTATTACAGAAAGACCTACACTATTTAAGACCACAACCCTGAACTGGATTTAGATGAATGGATGAATAGAGGCTGCTATTTAGGTGACTATTGCATTCTAGTGTTTATTAGCAAAATTAGCTTCCTGTTCTAAACTAATGAAGCAAAATTTGGACTGTAGTCCAGTCTTTACTGACTGACTACATCTCAGTGCAGTGGGAAATATTGCACATTTGGTTTTTCACCAAGAAATTCCTATATCACATCAATATTGTCAATAAACACCATAGTAAGATAATAATTTAAAATTTAATCTACTCATCTGAATGAACTGGTCTTCTGTTATACAAATTACAGACAAAAAACCTGTAAACAGTCGCTGTAATAAAGTACAGACTCTCATTCCCCTGTCATTCAGCGGCAGTGTGCCATATTTCTTTAACTTCCACATTTTTCTGGTCAGTGTGGAGATTCATACTGGCTTAAAATCACTTCAGAATTACCGTCAGACTGTAAAATGTATAGTACAGATTCACACTGGCTTAAAATCGCACTACATAATTATTACTGTTAAACTGTATAATACACACTGACAGCAGATTCACACTGTATTAAAATGACCTCACAGACTAAAAAGTATTCTGCAGATTCATACTGGATTTAAATAACTTTATACTTATTGTTCTCAGACAAAAAATTACACAACAGATTCAGGTTTACACAACTGCAGAAACCACCCAGGTAAAATTAACTTCCTGCACTCTGTAGAGATGGCAGACACAGACATGAAAGCACATTTTGTGAGTCAGCAGTGTTGACCTGTGAAGTCCACAGAGAGTTACACACTGCTGTGTTTACAAAGCATACACACCATCTCCAAGAGAATGCCTAAGGTGTGTGTCAGACTGATTTCCCTGTGTTTACAGTCTGTGTGTGTGTGTTCTCAGGCGTAAACGTAATGCTTCGTAAGATTGCGGTGGCGGCGGCCTCAAAACCATCAGTGGAGATCACACAGAACGGAGAGACTTTGTCAATCAAAACCTCCACTTCAGTCAGGACCACCCACATCACCTTCACTGTGGGGCAGGAGTTTAACGAGGCCACTGTGGATGGACGACCTTGCACGGTAGACACACACACCTACATACACACACACACACACAAATAATGCAAAACATGAGCACTTTTTAAATAAATCAATAGAAGTCACACTGGCCCCTAGACTTCCTGTAGAGTATTACAGTCTGTCACAATGATTTTGTGCATCATATACGACATTTTAGAGCATTTTGTAAAAAACATTTTGTGTCAGCTGTATTAAACAATTGTTCTCAACCATTAATTGACTTAATTGGCTCATTGTTGAAGTCCTTCAGTTGTCTTTCTTTTTTTTTACTAGTTCTGTGTTTCTGACTTTCTACATGCATTGTATTTTCAAATGTCTTGCAGGCACACCCACAATTTAATTACATTACATATTAAAGGAACTATACCATTAAAAAAATTCCATCTTTTTTTTAAAAACAAAGGAGTTTTATGTAGTATGTAAACGATGCTATAGTTGCATTCCCTCCCCAGTCCATACAGCTTGTCAGTGTGAACCTCCCACTATAGCCTCGTCCCTATCACTGTCTCTGTCCATGTGCTCTTTGTTTGTTTATGTTTCCCATGTGCTGAACTGTTGTCATGTGCTTTTGTTTACATTCACATGTCTCCACCCCTGGTTATGTTGTGCCATCGCACAGCCCTGCTGTCTCATTGTCTGTCTTGATTAAGTTTACAATATAGCTTCCCTCCTGTCTCACAGTCCTTGTCAGTCATTGTATTGTCTCCAGAGTTAAAGTATGTCTTTAGCATATCTCGTTAGTGTAGCAGTGTATTTTTCATCACTTCCTGTCACTGTTGGATGTCTTCATTGTCAAGTTTTGTCACAGTTTCTTTATATTTAGATTAATAGTCAAGTCACAGCCATAGTTTTGTTTTCTTAGCCTTAATGCACAAAATTACAAACAAAACACATATTAATGTGCAATACAAAACACACAATGGACAGCACATTTTAACACAGTGACAGAAACCACATAAGCAAGAAAAAATGTATCAGTTAAATTTATTGGCAAACCATCATTTTACACATCCTTACATATTAACTTTATATTATAGAAGGAATTCTCTGTTAAACTCCCAGATTATTTAATATCATTTTAATTTGAACTCTTCATTATTCCCTCTGCAGAGTTTACCTCGGTGGGAGACAGACAGTAAGATCAGCTGTGAGCAGACCCTACAGAAAGGGGAGGGGCCAAAGACTGCCTGGACCAGAGAATTAACCAATGATGGTGAACTCATCCTGGTAATGCCTGTCACTGTCATTATACTTGTTAATCTTGTTTTAGGCTTTGCAATATGATTCTACAGAATGATTCCCTAAACAGAAGTGAAAATATGAGAAGCCATCTTCTGCAGAGAACAAACTTCTCTTTTAATGCACATTTACTCTTTATTTACTGAACTTAACATTTTCGTGAAAAATAAAATGTCTGCAAAAGTGTTTTTCTATGGTGTTAAATTCTGTAAATAAATAGAAACTATGCACTAAAATGTAAAAAAAAATCATTTTAATGTTTTCCTTGTTTAGCAGAAATCTTATTTTCATTTCAATTTGGGCTGAATACATCATGCCAAGTCTCAATCACATTGGCCCAGCTCTGTTCTGAATCTGGGTCTAGTCTGAATCCTCTGGACACATCCAGGACATCCTGCATGTTGATATTTAACACATCAGCCCATGTCCACGCCATTTTTGGCTCAGGTGCTACAACCTCAGTTCCAAAAATGTTTGGACATTGTGTAAAATCTAAATAAATGTAAATAAAATGCAGTGAACAGAATGCAATGATTTGTAAATGTCATAGACACATATTTTATTCACAATAGAACATGGAACACATTTCAGATGTTGATGTATTTTTACCATTTTATAAAAAATTTAACTCTTTTAGAACTTGCTGCCAGCAACAAAAAGTTGAGACAAGTGCAACAAAGCCTGAAAAATAAGTGGTACTAATAAAAAACAGCTAACTAAGTCACATGACTGATCAATTGTGGATCAGTTTCAGAAAAATGTTCCTCAATGCAAAGTTGTGAAGACTTTGAATATTCCAACATCAACAGTACATAATATCATCAGAAGATTCAGAGAATCTGGAGAAATGCCTGCATGCAAGGGACAAGGCCAATGACCAGTATTGGATGCTTGTGATTTTTGGGCACTCAGAGGCAACTAGATTAAAAACAGGTATGATTCTGTACTGGAACACTGCCTGAAATCACTGCCTGTGAATGCAGTTTGCAGTGTAATCAACAAATGTACAATGCAAAGAAAATCCAAATGTCAGCATGATCAAGTCATGTCACTGACTTCTCTGAGGTGAAATGGAAAACTGTCAAACTGTTTTATGGTCAGATTAATCAAAGTTTTCAATTCTTTTTGGAAACCATGGACACCGTGTCCTGCAGACTCAAGAGGAAAGGAACAATCCAGCTTGTTATCAGCACACAGTACAAAAGCCTGTATCTCTGACAGTATGTGGTTGCATTAGTGCATATGGCATGGACAGCTTACACAGCTGGAAAGACTCTGTCATTGCAGAACAGAATATAGAGGTTTTAGAACAATATATGCTCCCATCCAGATAATGTCTCTCCAGGCAAGGCCTTGCAAGACAGTGCTAAACCACATACTGCATCCATCACACCAGTATACTTCACAGAATAAGAATCAGGGTGCTGTCCAGACCACATCATGAAATGAAAAATCTGGCAAAGAAGACCCTGGAATGTTTACATCAGACAAAAATGGGATAACATTCCTCTCCCAAAACTCCAGCAGTTAGTCTCCTCACTTCCCATTAGTATATAGACTGTTGTTAAAAGCAATGCCACACCATGGTAGACATGGCCCTGTCCCAACTTTCTTGCAATGTGTTGCTGCCATCAAATAATAATTATAGTATATTTTGAAACATTATTTATAATTTTGTTACTTTTTAGTAATTCACTGTAAACCTCATTATTTTGGTTAACACTATTGCATCTAAACACATCTAGACCATATCAGCAGACATGGGAATCGTCACAAGACCCTTTTAGCTTCGTGCTGGGTGCTGAGTGTAATATGACAGTTGGCCCAGCCCCTTTTTAGAGTCATGCTGTGTTGCCAAGTGTAATATAACAGTTCACCCCAAACCCCTTTTACTGACATGCTGGGTGCCAATTGCCAAGTGCCACAGTCAGCCTAGTTATGACTGGTCAGGGATTAGACAAAGTGTTTTGAGTGTCTACAAAAGAGATTCTCAATAGATGACACCAGTGATCAGCAGAGCTTCGCCCAAGTCTTCACAGTGTCTGGGAGATAACCAAAATGACGTAAATTATCACAAAATCTTGTTCTATCGTCCTCTTAAATGACCTGCAGTTGTTTTGTTTTACAGATTGTTGATTAATTGAATCTAATTGCTTTGTTTTTCTGTACTTTTCTTTGTTTTACAGACAATGACTGCGGATGACATGGTGTGTACAAGAGTTTACATCAGAGAGTGAAAGAAGAATAAATGTAAAAATTAAAGATCTTCTTCCTTTTCCCTACCATATCATCACATCCCACAGTTAACTCTGCTACTTTTCCTGGTCCAAACCAGGATATGCATTCACTGAGACACAGGAGGTGTTTGCTTCTTTTGTTTTATACAGGAACTACAAGGCTAATGTAGCTAACAAGTTCAAAATGACATTTTCGACATCTGCACAGTGGGACTCCTCTGTGAGAGCTAACAATATTAGCCAGCTAACAGTAGTGAGTGATAACTTGAACATTTGTCCTTTTTCATGTTGCTTTATGTTGCTTCAGGGTAACGTGCTTGTATGTTAGGGTTAGTGTTGTTATAGTTTATTATTGTTTATGCTGTGGGCAGCCATGTTGATCATGTTGATTTGATGTCATACACTGAGTTCATTGGGAAGCTAAGAGCATCCTTATTTTCTGAGTAGAATTTCCAAGTGGGAAGTCAAAAAATAACCTGAATACCAGATGCTGAATGTGATTTAAATCCAGGCATTTATCCAAAAATCACTTTACACATCCTAGAGTGTAATCTGAACATTAAGCTTTCATTACTGCTTAGTTACATCAGCATCATAGCTAGGTCATTGCTGTGTTCCCATGTTCCAATGTTCCAAGCTTCCAATGTTCCCAGGTTCATATCTTCCCAGTGTCGTATGTTCCTAGGGCTTATGATTCAGGGATCTAAGTTCACAGAGTCCTAGGTTCCATTGGCCCTAAGTTCCCAAGGTCAGGGTTAGGAGTAGGCTTAATTGTTGATGGTTAGAAATGCCTTGAGACACACCTGTATGTTCTATACACCTTTTTTTCTTTTTTTATCACTCCAATCATACAGCAGTGCTGTGAATCAGAAAACCCCTTTGATGAATTCCTACAGCACCACAAGTAATAAGTGAATACGGAGCTGGGGAACATATTGTTTGCATTCACATTATGAGCTATAAAGAGCTGGAGAACATAAGACCCTGAGAACATGGAAATGTTCCCCTTGTAGCTCCAGTAGATAACATGTTTCAGACACCAAACCTGTGAACTGCTGCTTTAAGGGCAGAAAGTTTGGACGTTTTATGTTAGCATTTGCTCTTAATGAATATGGAATATGGAGTATGTCCAGCTGACTGTAAATTAGCCCACTTTCTCCAAAACACTACAACATGGTCTCTGAATGCCAAAGCACTTTTCCAGTTTGTGTAAAGATTCGATCTTAATCCATGGCAGAGAGATTTGCATAGATTCAGCAAATGTGTCACTCTGTTATTACAAACCCAGCTGAGTTACACCAGCTAGTGAACCAGCCAGTTTGTCCAGGTTTCAGTCTGATATCTCATCTGCGAACTAAAATAGTCAAATCAGATGCAGAATTTAATCACCTGTTATCATGTCACAGTCAAACTTCCACATTAAGTTATGATGGGAGTGAAATGGAGGGTGATATATACAATGTACTGTATGACATCTAGAGTTCTGTTAATTGTATTTTCTTTGTTTTTTTTTATATATCACTCATATCTTTCCTTCTTGTTTCCCTCCATCACTTCTTATTTGTTGATGTTTTGTATATACTTTACTAAACACTTGCAATTATGCTTTTTATTATGTGTCTTTTATATAAATGTGGTCAATGGTAATGAGCCATCCATGTAATAAAAATCAATAAAAATGTTCTTGGTAAATGAGTTTGCATTGTTGTTGTTTGTTGTTCCAGGATTGATACAGTTTCACTAAACTTGTGTACTGGTTTTCTGAAAGTCTGCCCATCACAAAGCTGTGTTCTGATCGGTCTGAAACATTTAAAATTGTGCTACGTCAATTTGGACTCACTCACAGTGGCATGGCGGTTTGCCCACTTATACCCATACTACATGGTATAAAATGGTGCTTGCTAAATTTGGGCTTAGACACAATGGACCTAAGTGGGATTTGTATAGCTGCCCAAAGGATGCCTAAGGTGGGCCTACTGGGAGAGAAAGCCCATTGCCCAGCATGGGATAACCCACAGTGACCTTTCAGAGGATTTTAGTAGGCATTCCAATGTGCGAGCTGTTTCGAATTTGGATGGGGTAGCCCCTGCCCACAGTACCCACAGCTAGCCCACATAGGGCCAATGAGTGTGCATGTTTGTTGGGTTGTCAAGTTACTGTAACTTTCACACTATGTAAAGCCTGTCAGTCTCCCATTTTCAAATTCTGCGTCAAAAACAGAGCTACAAGGTTTTATATGGACAGTGTCAATATGATTTGTTGTTAGATTAAACAAATCAGAAATTAATATCTCTGTCTCTGTCTCTCTCTCTCTCTCTCTCTCTCTCTCACACACACACACACACACACACACAATCTCAGTCATTACTGTTTTCTCCCACTCTTCCCATCCCTCCTTCTTTATTTCAGCTATAGCTCTTCAGAGCCTGGTCTTTCTCACTCTAACCTTGCACTGCATCTGCTTCCAGTTTTTCAACAGTTCCATATGCACAGTGAATTCCTTAAATAATTGTGTAAGGTTTTCCATTCAAGATCATTCTATCCCCAAATTCAAAGCATATGCATTGCCGAGGCTCCTCAGAAGTCACTCTTGATTAATTTCCCCTCTGATATTTGATTCAGAAAGACACATCCAATGGTGAGGCAATGGCTCAGACATGAGCTGAGAAAAAACAGCAGCTTTGACCAATAAATTGACCTAGATTTGCAACGGGGCTTAGCCAATGATCAGACTGACCAGTGGGGGGCAAGTCCAGGAAATGCCATTGGGATTAGAAAGGAGAGATGATTGACAGCAGATGTGTTTAATGAGGAGCAGGATCATTAAAGAGAACTGAAAAGAAATGGGTGTGAGAGAGGGAAATTATGGTTAAATTAACCCCTTAAAACACTTAGGGCCTGTACGAGAGTCCACACTTTAGTTCTTCACCCTCAGAACTACAGAACTTACTCATTAGTAGATCATAGCAGATACTGAATAATTCATACTGGATACTAAGTAGTTCACAGTGGATACTGAATAATTAGTGGATATCAAATAATTTGTTATAGATACTCAATAATTAATAGCATATACAGCGTTTATAGCGTGTAAATTGATGGCTTATCACAGATTGGTAGATGTACACACACAGACTCAAATGTTAATGTTAATTAATTTTAATATGAAACCTCTGATATTAAAATATGTCTAGCTGATGTTACACAGGCAGAACTAATGCTCAACATGTTAACAACTTACAGGTGAAAGTCCAGACGCTATTTGAGGGAGTGACAGCAGCGATGCCAATCACACCTTAGCAAGAAATGGCAGAGTCAATCAGTGTGCTTGTGGGTGGCCTAAAGGGAAACAGGTTTGAATTTCCACTGGGTCCTAGTGCTCGCCTGTTTCCATTTAATATAGCGTAACATCTCACTCAAGTGAACTGAACAGAATAGGGGGAGGGCGAGACTAGTTTGTTTACGAAACCCTTCTCGAAATTTGATATAAGCTCTAGTAAAACAAAATCCCAGACGTTTGTGAAATTCTGCCCAGACATTTTTTTTAAGTCTCAAAAAGAGGACATGTCTTGGTAAAAGACGACGTCTGGTCATCCTAGATTTATATGACTGTGTAATCACAGCTAAATTACACAAATAATGGCCTTCATCTTTGTTGTGTTGTGAAGCTAATGACTTTCAGTAGGAGTCAACATTTTGAGACATAGAAGTAGGCAATCCATGGTTTCTACAAATAGCCCTAAAGGACTAATGAGTGTTACATTTACTTGAATAATTTGCTGAGCTGATATAACATGAATACAATGTATGAACTAGCATTGTTAAACATCAGATCTTTATGATTTGTGAATTTTGTTGGTAGTAGAATGTGTTGTAGATTCAGGGAATACACCAGATAGATGATTTAAAAAATATATATATATTATTATTATTATTTTTATTTTTTTTGCTGTGGACTGTATTTAGAAGTAATAAAATTCAGGCTAGGCTTGTTCTGAAGTTGTGTTTAGTTGCAGATAGAGGTCTGTAGCTATTTTGAATTCCATACAGTGATTTATAGAATATATGAATTTTGTGACTTATACAGGAGGGGCCTTGTTTTGTGCGCCACACACCACTGCTAAATGCTATATATTTAAATGTAAAATATATTATGAAACATTGAAAATTAAAGAAACTTTGGACTCAATTATGCCATATGAATGTGTAGATCATTTTAACCCTCTGATGTAGTCTGACATATCTTCACTTTTTTACAAATGACACACATCTAAAATGATTTTTTCCAAAGTGTTACACAGACTTTTGTTCAGCACAAACTCAGCAACAATAGTGTCAAAACAGTAAGAGTGTCATAAATCTATATTCTAATTAAATCTGCTCTAAACTTAGACTTTCCAAAAACCTGATTTCAGATGTGCTGATATATTGTGAAACAACACTAAACATTTCTAGCCAAGACTTTTGAGTTTAGAACTGAATAAACAGAGGTGTTGGTTACACACTGCTCATTACAGGTTTTAGAAATTGTATGTGGTTTTATTTCTAAAACTTAACTAATGTGAGGTGACACTCTGTTTTACTGAGTGACTCATTCCTACATTGCATATTTATGAGATAGGTGTGAACACACTTTATTCAGGTTCACATTCCACAGCCACCAATCCAACAATGGAATGTCCAGAATTACCATATCATTATCATATGAATGACAGATCATGTTATTTGGTGGGGAAAATGTGCAGCTGTCTGACTCACTTTGAAGTCTCATGTCTCTGCTTATTTAAGCTCCTCTCACAAATATCTAAAATATATTTAGATTTAAGCTTTATATATTTGATAAGTAGACCCTTTAAGGTTTCTGGGGTGTGTTTTGTTTTGTTTCTAGGATAAAATCTTGCATAATTATATGGGTGTTTTTATGGAATTTAATTAATTTGCCACTAGCGGTAGAACTGACCCGAGAGGGTTAAAATGACTTCTGTGTCATATCAGTATTTTTAAAAGACTTTAAGGGGCCAAATTAAAAGGTTTGTAGCGTGCAATGCGACAGAGGTTGAGGAAGAATGTGAAGGTTTTGGGCCGAAGCCTGCAGCTGTACTTGGTTACAGTGTGACCCCAATAAAAAAAAAAACCTTTCTACCTCCTGCCCCTATAAAAGACCACATAACTGCCCCTCCTGCCTCCTTTATTACCCCCTGGAGCAGTAAAAGGCAGCTGTGTGTCTGCCCTGTATGAAATCCACAACACACTCATATGCTTGAGCACATACCACAGCAAACACACTCAGTCTTCACACATACCATCAAACACTCAAACTGCTCAGACCATAAAACCACAGCACACACACACACACACACACACACACACACACACACACATACACACACACACTCAAATGTGTTTTTAAGCACAAATGCATCAAATACTTCCATACACCCTTAACAACACCTTCAACCTCCTGGTGAATGTTATCAGTCAAATATCAGGAGACATAATGGAGAATAAAAACAAGACATTAGATACTTCTGGCCCAGATATACATTATAGACGTCATTTACAGCATCAGAACTGAGAAGACTATTCATCCTGGATGAGCAATTTTTGAGTTCATAGATACCTGTCTTTAGTAAACATCCGTTTTATTATATCAGAACACATTGTGAGACTTTTCTGAGATCTTAACTAAAACTCAAGAGCAGACATGAAAGGTGGGCCAAGATTATCAAGAACACTAATCACAAAACAATATTTGGTATAATATTACTTCTAATATTGATATTATAACATCATTTTAAAATCAGCATTAGACTTTAAAAACACTGCATTAGCTTTGAGTATTAGACACTAATAGCACATTTGATTTGATTCACTCCACATGTGGGAAACATTTCTTCCAGTCAAATAGTGCTGTAGGCAGAACACTGGGCCAGAATAGTGAAGAAGTTCAAGTGCTGCTTCTGATAATGGGAAAAAATCTTAATTAGCAGCTTTGATTATATCAGGGCTTAAAATATGCCTATCCCTATTTTATATTACAATTCCTGCATTTAGAGAACAATAGTGCAATTATCTGAGAAAACGTGAACACAATATAAGACTTTACTGAAATATGTTCTAAATCTCAAGAGGAGACCCTTGTGAGATTACTGAGGGTTTTTTTAGAAGAAACATCTGAGCAATAGATCTTAGACTTAGCAACAGTCTTATTTGTGTTTACATCTCACTGTTGGCTAGAAGAAACTACTGAGACATTAAGGAGATGTTTTTTTTTTACTTTCTTTCCACTGGGTAACACACTCACACAATCAATTAGAGCAGCAAACAGCAGCCAGTTGTAAAAGCAGCTCAACACTGGATCACACCAGTATGATTTCTCTAGCAGTTTTTGTAACTTAATTATTGATTAATCTTTGTGTAACACAAAAAGAAGAAACAAGTAAAATTGAGATGAATACAATATTTATTAACAGACAAATAATGTGGTACCTTCAACTTAATAACCAAACCTGGACTCTTTTGCTAATATTGCCTTATCTATACATCATCTGGACTCATGGCTTTGTTTAATGTGAAAGATTATCACTAAATGCCCAGTCTGGCCAAGGCCATCACATTACACCAGTACAAATCCCTGGACAAGAAAAGCTACATTCCTAAAGCTACATTCACCTACTTCTGTAAGATGACTGAATTGTATGTTTCTCTTAATAAGGGCATCTGCCCAAAGCATACATGTCAATGTATTCTGTACTGAGGCTAGGGACAGGGCTCATTAGGTTGGAATTAAGAATAGTATGGCTATGTTTAGAGTTAAGGTTAGGGTTGAGTGTATTGTTTAGGTTAGTATGGGTATATTTTGGGTTAATTGTGAGGTTAAGTTAATGTAACCATAAATGTGGTTGCATAGATTATCAAATGAGATACACTGATGGCTAGATTAGCCATTGAGATGCTCTGATTATTAGATGAGCCAGTTAAACTATCTGAGGCTAGATTAGCTAATAATACACACTGACAACTAGATTAGCCAATAATACACACTGACAACTCGATTAACCAATAATACACACTGACAACTAGATTAGCCAATGATACACACTGACAACTAGATTAGCCAATGATACACAATGACAACTAGATTAGCCAATAATAGACACTGACAACTAGATTAGCCAATAATAGACACTGACAACTAGATTAGCCAATGATACACACTGACAACTAGATTAGTCAATGATACACACTGACAACTAGATTAGCCAATGATACACAATGACAACTACCGGTAGATTAGCCAATGATACACACTGACAACCGGGGTAAATTTGGAAGTTCTGGGGCCCCAAGCAATGTCATGTCAGGGGGCCCTGATCAAATGGACTCTTTTTTTATAGTTATGGTGCGGTACAGGCTTAAACATAAATTAAATTATTATTATTAATTATTAATAAATATTAATTTTTAGATTAAAATTTTAAACATTACTTAAACATTATTATTCATAATATTTTATAAGGAATTACTAGTTACTATTAATAATATACTAACAATAACTATAATAATTATTATTATTATTAATAAAATAAAATAATATTAACCATTAATAAAATATTAATTATAAAATATACACTGTTAAAATCATGTAATATAAAATTATCACCCAATTCTGTTTTACACCTTGATAATCAACTTCACTCCAATTCATTAGCAATTGTACTCTTATGTTTGGACTGTATAGCCCAGGGGTCAGCAACCTTTAACACTCAAAGAGCCATTTGGACCCGGTTTCAACGGAAAAGAAAACGCTGGGAGCCGCAAATACTTTTTTACATCTATAATGACGATAACACTGTATATATTGTTTTTTACCTCTCTGCTTTGTATGAACAACTATAGTCCATTTTTTATGAAATCCATGAAGTGCTACAGAGAAAAAGAAATGTTATTATGTAATGAACACATTTTGAACAATTTGATTTGGTGCTTGAGCATAAATTAAATTATTATTTTTAATTATTAATAAATATTACTTGCATATTGTGATTTATATTTTATTAATAAATACTATTTACTATTAATTATATATTAATAATAACTATTAAGTGTAAATATTAATAATAAAATTAATATTAATCATTAATAAAATATTAATACATTATTAAATATTATTATTAAATATTAATAAACTGTTAAAAGCATACAGCATACAATTATCACCAAATTCTGTGTTTATAGTCAACTTCACTCCAAATCATTACCACCAATTTTACACTTATGTTTGGACTGTATGGTCAATAGACCTCATTTACACATAATTATACCTCATTTTTGAGTGAAAATAAGCAGAAATTCTGAATTATTTTGAAAATAGTTAAACTTAGAGACATGTAAACGGATGGCTTATCACAGACTGGTAACCGGACGCACACAGACACAGATTCTAATGTTAATGTTAATGGTTTTAATATGAAACCTCTGATATTAAAATATGTCTATCTGATGTGAAACAGGCAGAAAAAAACATACATGTTAAAAACTTCCAGTGTCAGTTGAACATGGACTTGAAAAGGAACCCAAGCAATTGTGTGGTTTGTGTGTTGGACAAGTCCACCACTGCTGACAACTAGATTAGCCAATAATATACACTCACAATAAAATTAGCCAGTAATACACACTGACAACTGAATACAGAGGTCAATTTCTATTGTATGCAGTCACACTGGCAAAAAGTTTAATCTAACTCTAATTTCTAAGTTCTCTGGTTATGTTTTGTCATCGAGACAATCTGATTGCCTACTATTTTTCCTCATCTTAGATATAAGTACCTTGCTTTGTTGTTGTACATTGAACATTATAAAATTGTTGTGCATGCTGTGTAAAATTTGCAGTCTTGTTCAAACTTCCATTATTTCTGTTAAAAAAACTGCATTTATTGTGTTTTGGAAGCTTGTGTGCTGGTCAATCAGCATGATCATTGTGGGTGAACAGTTAACCTAGCAACAAACCAACAGAACTCTATAGGGCAGACATACTAAAGTTAAGAGTGTGGTTGATTGTTGCTTTAAAGGCAGAAACAGATATATGCAGATTAAACATCCAAACATTAGGTCCAATGGCATTATGGGTAAACCCATCTTCCACTATTTGACTTGCTGAAGAAGCCCACACTGGCAATTTGTTACCTGAGCCTAAGTCCAGTCAAACATAAAATTCACACACTCGCACACATGCAGGGTGAAGATTGGCATGCTGAGCTGAATGGCACTCACACACCTCTGCCACACACACTGTACACACACTTCAGTATTTGATTCCAGTAGGAAAGCAGGCTGATAAATTTCTCGTGGTGGTGCTGAATCAGAAGCTGGCAGGAAAGACCACAGGTTCCAGACTTCACGAAATAAATTGACTGTCCAACACCGGGGTGAGGAGGACGGAAGCTCTGGACGAAAGTCTCTGCAGTGTCAGCAAAGTTTACAAGTTCAGTCTGCACCCAATAATATTCAACTATTTGGGTTAAATAGCCTGTACTAGCTTTACAGAATACTGATGACAATCCCATGATTATGAAAATGAATATGAATACTCAACCCAATGAGACAAAGATGTTATTGCTCAAATGTTGCTCTTTGATTCCTCTGGAGACTTCATTGTGAACACAGCAATAGAGTGAAAATACCCTTAGTCCTTGGTGAGAAACTGTTGTGTTCTTATTGAGATTCATGTAATTATAAATGCGTGTTGTTATCTGAGCTAATCTGGGAACAGTGTGAGAGTTTACTGAGATCTGAGTTTTTATTTGAGAGAACAGATGTCTGACTTTATATACAGCTTTTTAACAGAGCAGCAGATCTGTGACTTAAGCTAAAATCTTGTTTGTTTCTCCATCTGATCTCATCATAGTCTTGGAGAAACTACTAAGATGTTTTCTTGTTGAGCGGTTGAGCTAATGTTAGCATGATAGCAATTTCATTGTTGTTTTCTGCTTGGTTAGTTCCTAGAGTCCAGCTCAGCTTTTGGTAAAACACAGAATTTTGAAATGCAACATTAGTTTTTGTTATCATAAACTGGAGTGACTGACCATATCGCTCACTGTGCATAGGGCACCAAGTGCCTGGAGGCACAAAAAAATCAGGATGGTGAAAAATCATCGTAATAGTAATCATAAAAATGACATAATTAAAATGAAAATATACAAAGAATGTTAATAAATAAGCAAAGCAAAAGTAACATATTTTCTTAGGGCCTCCAAATGGCTTATGCTGGCACTGGATTGACCAGACTAAGCAACACTCAGCTGTTTGCTAGGACACTGATTGCTGTGACCTACCGGGTAGTTGCTAACCAATACAGTAGCTATGGTCTCCCAAATAGTTACTATTGTGTACCTAGGTGTGGTGTACCTTGATGTGGTGTCTGAAGTAGTTGTTAAGGTGTTGCTGGGTGACTACTGGTGGCTTTCATTGAAAAATTGGAAAAAAAAATGTAAAAACATGGAAAAAGTACATCAGATCCAAAATTTGTCCACCATTTCTGATCAGACTGAACAATCCAGATTAGGTTTGATGTTGATGTAAAACTGAAGGAGAATAAGGTCGGCATGGTTACTAGCACACTTGTCACTCAGAGCTGGTGTCTTGAGTTTGATTCCCCATATGGGTGGAGTGTCCATGTTTTCCCCGTGTCTATGTGGGTTTCCTCCAGGGTCTCCGGTTTCCTCCCACAGCCCAAATCATGGAGGTCAGGTTAACTTGTTACTCTAAATTGCCCTGATGTGAGTATTTGTGAGTGTGTATATGCCCAGCAATGTATTGGCACCCTATCCTGGGATTGGATAAAATAGTGCTGGCCCTGGTTAATACTGGCTACTGTCCTCCACTAAAAATAGCTCATTAAAAGCTCTGCTTGAGAACAGAGCATGTATAGATGAATTATTCTGTATAAGCAAATAGTGAGTCAGTTGTTATGAACACTTTCTGCTGCAGGATGATCCTGATATATATATATATATATATATAAAACATGGTTCATAATTAGAGGCTGACTGCAGATCAGGTGCTTTGGAGAGCAAAATAAAAACAGAAGGTCAGGGGTTTCGATGCCAGAAAGGAGGGATGATCTCAGCAGACAGTAATAAAAGACCGAAGAGTTGGCATCAGTGAACAGATCAGATATCACAGTAATAATCCTCAGCACATAAACAGGGAGAAATCAGGTTGTTCACTTTTCGTGGGTTTGTTCAAATTCAAATCAGAACAGAGCTCAACAGACCAGTCATGAGCATCTCTATTAGTACTACAAAACAGACTGGATAATAAATTAGACTTCAAAGCTTTTTATCTGGGCAGTGTTTATTTCTTCAAAATAGACATAAATCCATATAACAGTGATGTTCTGTATGAATGTGTTGATTTAAACCTTTCCAAAACGTCTACTTAGAGTAGTATTACTTGTGTCCTTTGTAGTTCTCATTGTTGACCAGTACTTGGTTAATCAGTGCTTCATCATTTTAAATGATTATGTTAAAAGTGAGCTGCTGCCCAAGTGGCTCAGTGGACTAAGGTGCTGCCACTATGATCTGAGGGATGGGGGGGTACATGTATATATTTTTTCGTCGGGGGAGGTGGAGGGGTGGGTGTTTTACTCCGTAGCCCGGCACTAATAACGGGCCTGGTGAACGGCATTAGATACTGGTAGTAAAAGTTTTCTTAGACGTGTAGAGCACCAGCACGCCGTGCACTGGCACTGGTTGTATCTTATATTTGTAACAACCTAAAGATGGTTTAAAAGTTTTATTTTTTTTTTGTTTTCATCACGTGTACAGTCTGAAATAAACAACCGTTTGTTGTGTCATGTGGTGTTTTTCTTTGATTAACACAGACACGAGTAAAAAAGTTGCTCCAGTCACCAGAACCTTGTTCAACTCACACCTCTCCTTTACGTCCACAAGCTTTGTAAATGGGTTTACATCCGATCCTCACGGTTTGCAGGTGTCTGAAGTACAAACCGGATTACAAAAAAGTTGGGACACTAAACAAATTGTGAATAAAAACTGAATGCAATGATGTGGAGATGGCAAATGTCAATATTTTA
>BRDA01055165.1:0-17862 GCA_036984385.1 Crenuchus spilurus | reverse complement strand
GTGATAATAATCAAACGTCACAATGGTGGTGATAGTAACCAGACATCATAATGGTGGTGATTGCAACCAGTACAGGTAATGTTGATGAATTGGAAAATGTCAGACTGAAGATCCATCTCTTTGTTGCACTTCAATGAGCACTAGTTTAAAACACTGATTGTAATACATTGTAATGCTCTTATATTGTGTATAATTGTGTATCTTTTCTTCTTTCTAGGTATTAGTACTGCTTTTGTTCTAACACTGTCTGAACTGAAGAGTAGTTTGGACTCTAACCTGTCTGTACTAGCTGAGATAAAGCACTATTGTACATCACTCTGGATAAGAGCAGTTGGCAAATACCAAAAACATAAACGTAAACAAGGGTGCAGAATAACACAGGCTCCTCTGATATATGTGAAGTCAAAAGCCCTCTCTTTTCGAACTGCTAACGATACATCGCCGCTGGGCAGCCAATATGCTTGGAGGAAAGCGCAGGATCCCCAGTTCTGATGGATCACCTGGCAGAAGCCTGAGCCACTCAACATTACTTAGTAGTGCTGGGGAGAGAGTGCTAACTTACCCACCCGAACAGAGCACGACAACTCTCAACTCAGAGCTGAGGATTGTCTAAATCAGTCTAAAGTGGGTGGAGCATCAAATCAGCCAATGAGATGTCTACACATAGGTAAGGACACCTGTTATTGGTCAGTTATTTCAGGGAATAGAGCTTACCTTCATTTAGCTCAGGTTTAGATGAGTTTCACTGTAGAAAGAAGTTCAGAGGTCAGATTACTTTTGTTGGTGTTGTTATTATTGTAGTTGTCATCACTAAATCTGACTTTTGATCAGCTCTACATCAGTTTGTTGTCTAAGGTGGTGGAGATATTTGAATTTTAAAGTGGTGTTAGCCAAATTTGTATTGGTGATGAACTAAATGGAAATAACAGTAAATAAAGTAAACTTAATGCTCTTCTTAATGTTCTAATTTCACAGACTGATGATACCTGTTCGACAGACTCCATTTGCAATCCCTTTACCTGGAAATAAGAGATTAAAAATGTTTACATTTTTTAATACCATCAGTGCACTGACCTTCTAAAGGCCAGTTTATACTCCAGTCTATGAGTGTCACTCATGATTTCTAGGAATAACATCTAAAACCTCTGAATTTTTAGTGTTCAGCAGTAAATTGTAAGCACATGTTATTATATTACATTTTCTGATGATCTCAAGGACTATTTTACAAAAACATCAACATTACATATTTATTTTATGTAATTATTGCTTAACAACTTGGGGCTCTGACTCCTAAACTATATAACAGAGTTAAAAACATTAAAGGAACAATTTCATAAAAACTTTGTGATCAGCTCATATCAGCAGACTTGTGGAGAAAACATCTACTGAGTCAGCACACATGACCATGCAGAAAGCAGTGAGATATTTATCACAAATGATGAAGGTAATGAGAAAGGCTTCCTCACCCACATCCACCACTTTATTCAGCCAGTTCACCACTGCAGGAGAGACAGCAGAACAAGCACCACAGTAAACCTCACTTACATTTACAGACATTTTTACTTTTGAACTGAAGCTAATATTGCTAACAAATGCTAGAACTCAATAGTCACCTAAATCGCTCAGTCATTTCTGCACAAATATCAGCAAAACTTACCTCAGAGGTATTTTGACCCTGACTGATAGACTGTCCAATAGTTTCATCCCACAGGCTGTCAGACTCCTTACCGCACACACAGTCTGACTCTCAGATACTAAATATCACTGCACTTTTGCACTTATGTCTACACAATCATTGCAATATTTGCACTATAAAATTGCTGCTAAAATTATTATAAAACTGCTGCTAAAACACACAGTGTAAGCTGGAATCTTGCTTCCCACTACACATCACTGTAATGTCCTGTAATGTGTCTTAGTTTAGTTAGACAGAGTTCTGTATTTTTAGGGCTTTGTAGTTATTGTTATTGTGTGTTTATTACTTGTTTTATTGTTGCACTTGTGTTGTGTTGCACCTGGTCCAGGAGGAATGTTGTTTCATTTCAATATGTACTGTATTGTACTGTACTGTACTGTATAAAGCTGAAATGACAATAAAAAACTAAAATAATAAAACCACTACAAACAGACTAATGGTTGCTATGGAATACAAGGTGGTTGCTATGGTATTGAGAGGTGGTTAATAAGGTGTTGATAGGTGGTTGCTATGGTATTGATGGGTGGTTGCTATGGTGCTGGTATGTGGTTGATAGGTGTTGATAGGTTTTTGCTATGATAAAGATGGCTGGTTGCTATATTGTTGATAGGTGGTTGCTATGGTGTTGATTAGCAGTTGGTATGGTAGGGTTTAGGACGCAGTATGACAGAAGGCAACAATGTATGCAACAAGGTCTGAGACACCCTAGCATTACTAATTTAGTCTCTTTTCTGTTATTTTTCATTGTCTGGGCTACAGTTTTTAGATTGTCAGAACACTGATGCTAATAATATCAATAATATCTGTGGAATTAGAACAATAGAGCCAAGGCTCTATTGTTCTAATTCCACAGATATTATTGATATTATTAGCATCAGTGTCATATAATACATAATTATGTTTACTGTATTTAAAATGGTCTTTTTCATGTTTAAAACCCAACTTTAGCTTACTTTTATCTGTAAAAGCCCTTCAAAACTAATGTATCTCCACCACTTTAGAAAATCAATTGATCGAATGCTGATCTACAATCAGTTTTAGTGATGATGAGCATAATAAAAACAAAGCAATCTGATCTAAGATCAGTCTTCTACCAGCCCTGCTAGTCATCCACTAGTCTGTGAGACAGTTTTTAACTTCTGGATGAGCTTTATCAGACGTTTTGGTGATATTTTTACATAAATGATATTTAGGTGACTATTGAGTTCTAGTGTTTGTTAGCAATGTTAACCTCACAGCTCCTAGCTCCACAGCATGAGTGATACATCACGAGCTGTGCAGAAGGTTTACAACATTTGCTGTGTTTGTGAAATATAGTCAGTTAGAAACCACAATGTGGCAATCAAACAGACTCGGCTCACACTGACATGTGATTACACCAAAACATCAGTCAGCATTCAGAGACATATCAGATATCAAAATATCAAAACAAAACTTACACTGAGTGGACACTGGCAAAGAGAAGCAAAAGGAAATACATTATTATTATTATTATTATTATTATTATTATTATTATTATTATTATTATTATTATTATTGCATTTAAAATAACTTGCATAGAACAGTTCTTTAAATCCGTTACAACTTTTGAGACATGAAAGAGCTCTTGTACATGTTCTGCACTCTTTAAATGTTTTTTTCTTCTATATTGTACTAAAAATTGTTTTTTGACTCAACAGTCATGGAACCTTGATACTCACGTCTCACATGCTCATTGACAATGCTCTCCTCAGTTAACTTAGCTGCAGAACAGATAAAACTTTTATTTTATTTTTATTTTATATTTTTATTTATACATTATTTACTCATAAATACACCCGCACCTGCTAAAATTAAAAATCCTAATAAAATAAAATAACTGAATATTTTTCCCAACAACATGGAATGTTGTGGAGCAGATCAGCCTAAGGTCACCATGTCCAAGGCCAAGCTCAGTTAGAGGGGTATAAACCCCAGTATTGGACTGTAGAGGCCTCTGAAGTGATGGAGCTCTATCCCTTCCAACCTTGGAATGAGATGGAGTGTCCAACATAAGTAACTCATTTTCAGATGTGCTGAAGTGTTTTCAGGTGTGTTTAGGGAATTTCAGGTGTATTTAGATGTTCTGAGGTCTGTTCAGTTGTGCTCAAGTGTGCTTATAAGGTTTCACGTGTACGTGAGCTATGTTCAGGTGTGCTGAGGTGTAATTAGGTGTGTTGAGATGTGGTCAGGTGAATTCAGGTGTGCTAAGAAGTATTCATGTGTGCTCAGGTATATTCAGTTGTGTTCAGGTGTATTCAGGTATGCCCAGCAAGTGTAAATGATTGTTTTGGAGGTCTAAACTAATCCTGTCATTAAGACTTAGTTACTTGTGTTAACAACTGTTTAGCTCCACTCACCAAAGTCCATATCTTTAAACTTTCTGGAAGGGTTTATAATTTCAGCAGGATCTGCAAAAAAAACAACAGCAGCCAACGGTAGTAAATACTGAATAATTCATAACACATACTGAATATTAGAAAATTGATAAAATAGAAACAATTCATAGTGAATAGTGAATAATTTATAGTAAATACTAAATATTACATAGTGCATACTGAACAATTCACAGTAGATAATGAGTAATGTATAGTAAATACGAAATATTTCATAGTGGATACCAGAAATCTATAGTAGATGCTACGCTAAATAATTAATAGTGGGTGTTCAATAATTCATAATGGATGCTGAAAAATAATAGTAAATACTGTCTAATTCATAATGGATGCTAAACAATTCATAGTGAATAGTAAATTATTTATAGTAAATATTTAATAATTCATAGTAGATACTATTTCATAGTGGTTACTAAATAATTCATATATATTTTCATTGACAATAATTTCTATGCTTAAACTAATATCTTTAATAATAACTTAATATCAAAGGCAAAACATGTAATAGCAGAAATGAGCTGATTTTGTGAATTGAGAGATATAGAGATAAATATAGAGTGATAACACAGAGACACATTTATACAGAGAGAGAGAGAGAGAGAAAGAGAGGGAGATCATGAGAGAAATATATTCTTACCTAAGGCATCCTGTATATTCTCAGCTGTTTTAATCAGAGAGGTAGTTTTCTTTTTCTTGCTTTTGCTCCCTTTTTTACCATCTAAACATCGCAGTTAATTTTACAATTCATTCCTTCACATACAAGTTACTTATATGTATATGACATTCATGAACAAGATCATATATACTAGTGATCATAAATATTTACCAAATGTATCAAAAACACTATAGAGTAAGAAAATAATAATAAAAAAAATCTGATTAAGAGTGTAAAAGTCACTCACCACACACACATACGAGCAGACACACCATTAAGAGGAAAATCAGAGAAATTCTTATAGACATACTGCTCTCTCTCTCTCTCTCTCTCTCTCTCTCTCTCTCTCTCTCTCTCTCTCTATCTCTCTCTCTCTCTCTCTCTCTTTCTCCTCTCGCTCTCAGCTCTGTAACTCATCCCCTGCTCTTTCAACTCTGCCTGCTTCACAAACACAGCACATAAACACCAGCCTCACAGTTTATTACTGTTATTATTGCTGCTACTATATGGTACACAGCAGACTACACCCACAGAGAGAGAGAGAGAGAGAGAGAGAGAGAGAGAGAGAGAGACTTACACTGATTATTTTCAACTTCTATATTAGATATTTTGCCATTTGTAGGATACTGTTGCTATACTGTATTAATGCCCAATGTGAAGCTAACACTAAATCAATCACCAGTGTTTATTGTTACAGATTTGGGAGATTGGCTGAGGGTGTGGCTGAGTAACTGTGGGGCCCTAAAAATCCTGCATAAGACCCATAGTCTACATACAGCTGTCCCTGTTAGCTGAAGGAGATCAGATATGACCAAATGCCAAGTATGATCACATATACCAACAAGTCCAAGACATTAGAGAGAGCATCTCAAGATTGGACTAGTTCTGCAGTCTTGATAATTAAATATAATTCATATAATTATATGACTATGTCAACATGCAGGTCTGTGACCACTAGGGGGCCACCAACCCTATCCCCTTACAGTAGTACTGCCTGATCCTGGTCCTGCAGCTCCACAATCCCGGAGAGGTCAGATCCAGCACACTGGAGTCTGATATTCAGATGATAATGAAAGTCTTCATTACCTGCATCAGATGTCTTAAGTTAATTAGAGCTAAACTCTGCAAAGGGGCAGAACTTCAGAACCAGGACTGGGCTCCACTGCTCTACAGAAACAGATCAATTGAACACTGCAGGATTGAACAGTTCAGATATTTATTTCATTCTTGTTTGTAATACATCATCACAAGCAAACTGTTTAAAATCAGAATCTTATAACAGGGAAGGGTTTACTGGATCTGGATGGAGCTCCTGTAAGCTCTTTAGAAGAAACTGATGGGGTCATTTTGAGTTTTTGCAGTCTGGACTGCAGACAGCAGCAGATGTTGTCCAGTGTGTGGAAGAGGCTTGAAGACCCTCAGGTGAATGTACTCAGTACCTCCCACATGCACCTGAGACACAAAATATTACAATCTTAAATATCACATTGTCTGTACAGTCATAATTTAGTTACATCATTTTCAGACCTTTTTGTGATGTCACAGAAATCAATTTACATTGGCCTATTCAGCCTATAGGAGTTTATAAGTTCTAAAATGTATAGTTTTGGCTGAACAGTTGTGTGATTTTGGATGGATAAAGCAGTGAAATAAATAAAGTCCTACTTTGATGAAGTAGTTGGTTCCAGCCACAACTTGGGAGGTGTATGACACAGCAACAAACATCCCAAAGTTTTCCCCTGTCTTTGTCTCCGCCTGTTTCTTCACCTGTTACAAAAGAACAGGTTCAGCAAGACATGTATCAACACACACCTGTAAGAAATGTATCTTACTGCATGTAGACTGCACGTAGACTGCATCCCACCAATTTCCAATAATAGTCTATCAAATTCCCCTCAATTTCCAATAAAGTTCCACCAAATTTCACAAATTCCCATAGCAATTCTATCAAATTCCATACATTTCCAATAAAGTTCCATCAATTTCCAACATTGGTTTTGATTTTGTACATCTTTAAAAGCTGAACAGTATAAATAATTGTTACAGATAAAATCATCTGTTATTTGATTAAAGAGTCTTGATTTGCTAAAATATGAACAAAGTTATCTGTTATTATTTATCCTTTGTGTTGTTTTGCAGTTTTGATTATTTATCATTTAAATCCACTTTAGTTTGTGCTCTTGTTTATAAAGTTCTGCTGCTTTTTAGTGCAGCCTGATTTTATAACAGATGGAAAACAAACAAAAAAATCTGCATTAATCCAGATATGAATCCCTGACAGTCTGATGGATTTAGCCACACCCATTTTCAAAAGGCTGCATCTGGGTAAGATGAAGAACCAAGTCTAAGAGTCTGTATGTTATGTACTGACCTACATCCTGAAAATATTAAGCAAATTTGAGATGGTAAGGTTTTTTAGCAATCCATCTTATTTAGTTCCTGTTTTTGGTTTCAATCATCCAGGATAACACAGTCATTTATGATTTAATATGTATTTGACCAGCTTAATGTCCATAAACTTTTGATGACCAGTGTATTTCACAACATCCCCAGTTCTGACCATTACAGCTGCAGTATGTTCTGAGATATCAGTGATACTGATTAGTCTGATAGTTTATGATCTACAGGGTTGAGGTCAGTACTGAAAAAGTAATCTATTACAAATTACTGATTACTTCTGAGAAACTGTAATATTGCTTTATTACTTTCTGGACAAAGTAATTATCAATCCTTGTTGGTGCAGCAGATGCATTCAGGCACCTGCTGTTTAAGGTGGAATTGGGAAATTTAAATAATAAATGTCATACCATGTAGCCTCTATATGTGCCAATGTTCATGTGTGGTAGCTGCCAGTGATTCAAACATGCTCAAATCAAAGCCCTGCATTAGGCATGTGGTGGATCATTGTCCTGTAGACAAGGTACCACTTCAGGCTCCTCCACTTCTGTGACATATCTCTGAGTGGTCAAGGCTGGTCAATTAGTATGAGGTGTGAGCAGTAGCTGTATGATCCTCTATAAGAAGTTCCTCACCACACCATCATATAGAGATTGATCTTCACACCAGATCCAGACTCAGATAAAGAGCTTTTACTCACTCCCACAGTGGGCGGACACACCCGAGTAACAGCATTCCTGTAGATCTTCTGTTTAAGTCAACAGGAGTGATATTGCAATTAGGTGTTGAGGGTTCCTTTTATCTAGAACCTGATAAAGGAGTCTGTGAAAGCTGTGTTGAATTTGCAACATCTAAATCTCTTGACTGTGACTCGTACATTCCTTTAAAAACTGCGGGTTTTAAGTGCTTTTCTACATCTGGACCTACATTTAGGCATTTATTTAATGCACTCACTGGCCACTTCACTGTATTTTCACTTGTTCATGTGATCTACATTGGTCATATAGGTGCATTTGACTGCATTTTCAAAATAGCCCAATTAGGTGAAAAAACGTAAATCTGGCACCTTAGCTCACATTCTTGCTGAGACTGCTTTCCAGCTGTTGTCTAAACAGAAGTCTACCTTCAGGGGTGTGGCTCCAAATTCTGGGCCCTATGCACAAACAGTGCCCAGGCTCCCCTCCCCTATTATTAAATATTATTTCCTAATTAGGTGTAAAAAGCATGAACCTGGCAACTCCGCTGCTTTCATGGCCTGGAATCTATGTTAGCCAATAACAGGTTTACTCTGCTTTTGCACCCCAGTTTCACAGGTCCCCGATTAAAAAATATGTAAATAACTACATAAAGTATCCCAAAAATATATTTATGTAATTAAAAGTAAAGTAATGAGCACATTGTTGAAAATGTAAAAAAAATAATTTTCAAATATTTTAAGTAAAAGTAGAAAATATTAATTGATAGAAATACAGTAATTGAAGTAGCATATAAGTACTTGCATTTACATCACTTACCACCTCTGAAGCACATGCACACATTAAGTAGAAAGTCAAAATTTAGATGTAAATTTCATCACCTGATTACAGATTTCCTGGATTTCACCGGTGGATTTGTGCACCGGGCCGATTCCTCCACAAAGTTGGCTCATGATGACTGTTCAGCTTCAACTACCAACAACTACAACTACAGACATCCAGCTGTGCCTTAAATACCCTGAAGCTGAACTTACTTCCTCATTTCTGTTTCTCTAGAACACTCTATCTGAGTCATCAGCAGGGAGGTTCTTTAAAGAACCACTCCTTTTTTAACATTTTTCTGAGGTTTTAATACTGTAAGAAAGTCACTGAGCAATTGTTTACACTGAAAACATAAATCCAAGAATAGAAACATTCTCCAGATTCTAACACATCTGTTATCCAAAGGTTTATATTTGTACTGTATTAATACATCAAACCTAATTGGTTGATTTGATAAAATATGAACAAAGTTATCTGTTATTATTTATCCTATGTTGGTTTGCAGTTTTGATTATTTATCATTTAAATCCACTTTAGTTTGTGCTCTATTATATAGAGATTGATCTTCACACCAGATCCAGACTCGGATTAAGAGCTTTTACTCACTCTTACAGCTTTTACTCACATCCAGAATAACAGCATTCTCGTAGATCTTCTGTTTAACTTAACAGGAGTGATCTGTCAAATAGGATAATGGAGTGTGAGTAATCAATACAGTACTGTCCGTGAGAACTGTGCTGAATCTGCAACATTTAAATCTCATGACATACTCCTATAAAACCAAACTGGGGTTTTTACATTTTTTTACTACATCTGGACCTACATTTAGGCAATTTTATATAATACACTCACTGGCCACTTTATTACATACACATACCTTATATCTCCACTTATTGTCCCTTTGATCTAAACTGACCATATTTCTTTTAATGTTGAAGACTATGTCCTACAACCAATGAAAACCCAAAAGTCAGTATAAAAACAGAATACTGTGAAAAAGTTCAATATTGTAGACTCATGGTTTCACACTGTAATAAGTTAATGAACACAAGACACATACAAAGTTTCCGTAAGCCTTTAAATGGTCCCTCAGTCTGCTTCAGTAGACTATACAAACTTGCAGTTGTCCAGAAGCACAAGCAACAGGAAAAACCACATCTATGAAAGGATTGTCATGATAAGGTGAGTCAAGAATTTGGAGGAGATTCACAAGGAGTGGTCTGCTGTTGGATTCAGTTCTTTAGATTAAAGTAATAAATAATTTTGCATTTCATTTGGAAATCAAGGTCCCAGAGTCTGGAGGAAAAGTCAGCGCAGCCATCTACCATGACATTTTAGAGCACTTCATGCTTCCATCTGCTGACAAGCTTTATGAAGATGGGATTAATGGGATTTAATTTTCCAGCAGGATTTGTCACCTGCCCATACTGCCAAAAATACCAATAGCTGGTTTAATAACCACAGCGGGGGCACGGTGGCTTAGTGGTTAGCACGTTCGCCTCTCAGCGCTGGGGTCTTGGGTTCGATTCCCCATCTGAGCGGAGTTTCCATGTTCTCTCCGTGTCTGCGTGGGTTTCCTCCGGGGTCTCCGGTTTCCTCCCACAGTCCAAAAACATGGGGGTCAGGTGAATTGGGTACTCTAAAAATTGTCCGTAGGTGTGTCTGTGTGTGTGTGTGTGTGTCACCCAGCGATGGACTGGCGCCCTGTCCTGGGCTTAGTTGAATAGTGTAATGCCCTGCCCTGCGCCCAGTGAGGGGGTGGGGGACTAACCGCAACCCTAATAAGGATTAAGCGGGTGTGATAATGAATGAATGAATGAATAACCACAGCATCACTGGGCTTGATTAGCCAGCACACTCACTGGACCTAAACCGCACAGAGAATCTAGGAGCTATTGACAAGAGGAAGATGAGAGACACCAGACCCAACAATGCAGATGAGCTAAAAGCCGCTGTCAAAGCAACCTGGGCTTTCACAACACCTCAGCAGTGCCACAGGCTGATCACCTGCATGCCATGCTGCATTGATGTAGTAATTCAGGCAAAAGGAAACCTGACCAAGTACTGAGTGCATATAATGTCCACACTTTTCAGTAGCACAACATTTATGTATTAAAAATAATTTTTTGAATTGGTCTTATATAATATTCAAATTTTCTGAGATACTGACTTTTGGGTTGTCATTGGCTGTCTGCCATAATCATCAACATTAATGAAATAAACAGGAGTCACGGGACCCACTGAAAGATGGCCACTAGTTTTTGCTCCATTCAGTTTTAATTTTTAGAACTATCCTCCTTTTTGAACACCATTTATTCAATGCTGAATGTGATCTGAAATGTCAGAGAGTCAAGAGGCACGAAGACCTGTTGTCAGAGATCCATGCGCTCGGCTCTCGGCTGGATGGGCGCTTGGACACCACTGATGGTCACTTAGACACTTTAACCTCCAGTCTTTCCTCTCTGTGCAGAGCTCTCGGTGACCTAATGGAAAGAGTAGTTTCATATAGCAGCTTGAAAACCAAGCTGTTTGAAACTGAGGGTTGTGTCTCAGCTGTGGAGGACCTCACAGCCTCTCACCGCAATCGGTTGGACCTGCTAGAGAGGAAAATTCAACAATATCAGAAAAAGGTTGACGACCTAGAGAATCATGGACAATGAACATCAAGATTGTTGGCGTCTCTGAAAGCGTGGAGGGCTCTGTGCCCCTCGCTGAATTTTTATGCACTATGCTACTGAGATGGCTTGACCTCCCTTTGGATTTTGTTCCCAAAATTTAATGCGCTCAAAGATCCCTCGCACCAGCCATGTCCAAGTGTGGTCCACCTCGGTCCGTAATGGTTAATTTTCTTTGTTATCCAAACAAGGAGACAGTTTTGCAGGCTGTCCAACAAAAACATCAGGTGATGTATCACGGGGGCCATCTTCACTTTTATCAGGATCTCTCTGCTGAGATCCTCAGGAAAAGGGAAGAGTTCAGCGAGTTGAGTTAGGAGTTTTCTGCCCGACAAATGCCTATTTGACAAGGCTCCGGTGTCTGCATGGCAGTAAGATCCACCTGTTTTCAACGGTTGAATCAGCAAAGAACTTTCTAACTAGCATTGAAACATAAATGACTGTTGAACATGTACACAAGTTGTTGTCTTCTTCAACTTATACATAGAGATGATCAAAGGTAGCTCTTTCTCCAGATCTCTTATTTAATTTCCTTAATTTCCCTGAAGAAAGCTCCTAAAGGGATCAATAAAGTACTACCTAACAACCCACCCACTCATCCTTGCTGTTTGATATTTTTCTGTTCTAATGCAGTGGACATTTTTCTTTTGAGACCTGAGTAGACATTGTTTTATCAAAGTATGGGAGCGATGTTTGGCTATATTTTATTTCTATCTTGCGGGATATGTGGAGTAGGGGGGTATTTTTGGCGGGATTTTTTTCTTTTTGTTTTTGCCTTTTTTCTTCGTGGTTGTCATTTCTCGGGTCTGTTGGGGTGGATGGGATGGCATGTTTGAGTTTTTCAATGTTTGTAAAAGTTAAAATGGTTGCACCAAAAGTTTTCTATTTATCTATGATGGCACTCTTCACTGCTGCAGTCACATTCTGTTTATTCATCCCTGAGATTGAAGATGAACAACGCTTTTAAATACATAACTTGGAACGTGAAAGGTTTGGGACATGTTATTAAAAGGAAGAAAATTTTTACTTTTCTTAAGAAGGAGAGAGCATCAGTTGCCATGATTCAGGAAATGCATCTGTCAGATATTGAACACTTAAAACTCAAAAGAGACTGGGTGGGGCAAGTGTACTTTGCATCTTGCAATTCTAATTAAAAAAAGCGAGGTGTGGCTATATTAACAAACACCTGCCATTTATTTTTGAAAAACAAAGAAATGATCCTGAAGGCAGATATGTTATAATCTCGGGCTGGTTATATGGACAGCATATCACTACGGTCAACGTCTATGCGCCTAATGGAAATAATCCTAAATTTATGTCTGAGGTAATTTTATTGTTTAATAATAAGTGTAAAAACTTTGATATTATGGCTGGAGATTTTACTTGTGTTTTGGATCATAACATAAACAAGTCTTCTGCTTTTTCAGCTAACTCTAAATCTTTGCTGGTACTTAATCAGATATGCATGGAATCTGGATTGATGGATATTTGGAGAGAAATTAATCCCTTGTTTAGGGATTATACTTTTTACTCTAGCCCTCATAATTCATATTCACAAATCAATTATATATTCATAGCTAACTGTTCAATTCACCTCGTAACAGCCAGCAAGATTGGTTCCATTGTTTTGTCTGACCATGCTCCAGTCTACATGGAAATAAAATTGCATAAACAAGTATCTAATAACAGGACTTGGAAATTTAATCCATCTCTGCTTAATAACACAGCATTTTGTGATTTTATGCAAAGAATCCATTATTTTTGGGAAGATAAAGATTCTCCTGTGTCATCAGCTACATTATGGGACACAGCTAAAGCTACAATTAGAGGTGACATTATCTCTTACTCTTGCTCAGTAAAAAAGCCTCAGATTCAAGAGCGATTAGACCTGGAGGCAGAAGTGATCTGACTAGAAAGTTTGCATATATCTTTTCCCACCCATCAAACTGGGTCAAACTATGCTGGGCGAGGGCTAAGCTAAATTTGAATCACACAAACCACATTAAAAAACTGCTCTATTTTTTAAAACAAGTTTTATGAATTTGGCAACAAATCAAGTAAGCTGCTTGCAGACCAGTTAAAGAGGGAACAGAATGAAAGAGCTATTAAATATTTAAAAAATCCTGATGGTTCCGTGACATACAACCTTTTAGCTATAAACAGTTCTTTTAAAAGTTTTTATCAGTCTCTTTACACAAACCACATCTACCGTATTGCAGATATTTTGTCCTTCCTTAATAAATAATCTTTCCCTGCTATATCAGAACAAGACAGGGCTGATCTAAATGCTAACTTCTCTCTAGAAGAGATTTTCCCAGCATTGCAAGCCATGCCTTCCAATAAGTCTCCTGGTCCTGATGGCCTTCCGCCAGAGTTTTTTACAACTTTTTGTTTTTACAACCTTACTACCCGTCTTTCAGGATCTGCTTCTACGTGTGTTGGTACCTGAAACATGGAAAATGGCAACAATTTGCCCGTAGGCTGGAGATAGTACTGCCAAAGGTAATTAAACCAGATCAAACTGGCTTTGTGATAAGGCAGTACGCCTCTGACAATATACGTAGACTACTGAACATAGTAGATTTTGTCAATACATCTAAACACCATGCTCTTATTTTGTCACTGGATGTGGAAAAGGTCTTTGAATCTGGACAGTGGTCTTTTCCCTTTGCCACACATGATAAATTTAATTTAGGGACAAATTTTATTAAGCTAATTAAAACTTTTATACTCAGGTCCCCAAGCCACAGTTTTAACCAACAGACAAATCTCACAAGCCATACACATTAAAAGAGGCACAAGACAAGGATGAGTTTTTTCACCTTTAATATTTGCTTTAGTGATTGAACCTTTAGCTGAATTAATTAGAGCAGATGCTAATATCTTGGGTATTGAAGTCGGAGATGAAGATCATAAAAACTCTCTTTATCCTGAAGATGTTTTATTATTTATTTTGAATCCTGTACAAACGCTTCCTGTAATACTGCATGATATTAACCAACTTAGTACATTTTCTGGATATAAAATCAATGTCAAAATCTATAGGATTGCCATTCAATATCCCCACCGATTCTTCTTAATCTTTGGCCTCTTTTCTAGGGGACAGTTTCCCATTTCATTTGGCAACTGAGGGATTTAATTACTTGGGCATTTTTCTAACACCAAATCTGAAAAATCTGTTTTTTCTAAAAACTATCTGCCTCTTGTGAATAAAATTAAGACTGAACTGGATCTCTGGTGCTCTCTCCCACTATCTTTCTTTGATAGGATAAATGTTTTGAAAATTAATGTTCTTCCCCATTTTCTATATCTATTTCAGGCTCTGAATTGTCATCTACCAAGTTCATGCGCGTAATTTGCGGGGGGGATAGGGGGGTTATGACCCCCCCAATTAATCTGATCCAATCACTATAACCCCCCCAATAAAGTCACATAATTTCAATTTACAGAAACATCTTTCATGAATAACTTCTTTATTCATGATCAATTTTGTGTAAAATGCTAGCATGTTTAATCATTTGGTAATGTAACCCCCCCTTTCCCCACAAAAACTTGGTATCACTCAACCGGCTTGGCTTCACCAGGCAGCAGCGCTCGCCGTTTGCAGGGTTGCCAGGTTCGTGGTTTTCACGCCAAATTGGGCTTGTTTGAAAATCCAGTCGCGGGTGAAAATTCAAGCGTGTCAGGCTGCGGTTTTTTGGGATACTTTTAAAAATTACCGCGGCCGCCAAAAAACAAGTAGGTGTTGGAAGATTAAATGCAACAATACGAACGAGGAGAACATAACGACATAAGGAAGTACAGCCTGAAAAGGAGAGAGAGAGAGAGCTAGAGCGAGAGAAAAAGAGAGAGACAGAGAGAGAGAGAGAGAGAGAGAGAGAGAGAGTTCCTTTTTTTTGCTAATTATGTTACTATTAAATGTTCTGGGATATAAATGACTGGGATATAAAACTGTTATTAATAAACACTAATGTTGCTATATTATTAATGACTGATAAAAAAATCCCTTATAAACAAAATACTAAGTCGTACACTCATAGATGTTTTGCCATTTGCTTCAAATGTGTGACAGACATATTTTGGGCTAGTTTAAGCTTTTGAAGGGCGGGTTTTAGACTGACTTTGGGCTGGATATTTTTTGCTGGACCTGGCAACCTTGACCGTTTCGCTTGCTTGTGCAAGCAGCTGCTGGGGGAGTGGGTGTCTTAAGAAAAAACGAAAAGAGCACCAAAAAGTGGACAAAAAACATTTTTTCATTGTTGGTCGACAACACCGCCTTGTATAAAGCGGGAAAATCAAAATGAGGTAAATGTATATGTATTGTTAGCTGATGACTGAATAACTATGCCGCTGTTATCAGACACACTATGGATACCCTTTCAGGTACTTTAGCTAGCTCCGTTAGCTAGCTCCACATTTCTTAATTGTTTAAGGTGCAGAGTAAATACAAAGAAAGTTAAATAAATACATAGTAAAAGCATTACAATGTATTTCTAATACGGTTAACCCGACATCTCCTGAATCCTTTTAGAAAAGTAAATGATTTAATAAATAAATAAATATGCAGACAACTCAACCCCCCCAATATTGGACCCAAAGTTACGCCCTTGACCAAGTTTATTTATTAGAGATTTAAATAGACATTTTTCAAAATTCAGTTGGAATAAGAAAAAACTTAACTAAACTAGTTAATTTAATGAAAACTAAAGAGAAGAGGGGCAATGGTGTACCAAACATGCAACTATATCATTGGTCAGCTCAGATCAAACACATCCTGGACTGGTGTGTCAACAGATCTGATTAATTATGGGTCAAAATGGAGACTAGGTTCCCCTCTTTCACTTTGCATGTTACTGTATATTAATAATGTGGACAAGCTGAAAAATGTTTCTGCCTCTTTTGCTGTGTCCAACACTCTACTGATGTTAAATAGCATTTAAAAAAACCCTACATGTCTATCCCTGTTCTCTCCACTTGCACTTAACCCAGATTTTCCTACACAGTTGCATAATACAGGACTCCTCAATAGACACGGAATTACAAAGATTTCCTTTCTGTTCTTGGATGGAGTCCTAATGCCCTTTCTGGATATTCAAGAAAAATATGTTACCAAAATCAGATTTTTTCAGGTATCTTCAAATTAAACATTTTCTTAAGTCTCTTTTAGATAAGGATGGACTGCGAATGGATCTCACAGAGATGGAACGGCTTTTCACCAAATGATATGATCCAAAAGGGCTGATTTCAAAGATATACATTATTCTGCCCAATGAGTCTTTATCCTCACTGATAAATTTAAAGAATATTTGACAGAAAGATTTGGAAGCGGAATTTGATAAAGAGTTATGGGACTGTTTGTTTAAAGTTGTACCCTAAGTGTACTTGACACAGTATGCATGAACTTACTTTCAAATTCATACACAGAGTTTATTTAACACCAGTACAGCTACACAAAATATATCCAAAGGTCTGATCTGTGCTTCAAATGTCAGACACAAAAAGGCACATTTATTCACTCTTTCTGGACCTGTATTAAAATCAAAACATTTTGAAAAGAAGTGCACTCTGCAATGGAGGATATTCTGAATATGCAGTTTGATATGCATTCCTCACGGTACCTGCGTTATGCCCAACTTGAAGATACTTTTGATTTTCAGCAGAGATTTTTGCTTTGTCTGCTTATATAGCAAAAAAAGTGTATTTTATTGCTTTGGTCATCTCAACAAGCCCCATCATTGAATTTATGGCTCTCTCAGCTTACGTCCCTGCACCCCCTTGAGAAACTGACTCATGACCTTCACCAGAGATCGGACCCCTCTTTGGACCTACCTGGAGAGTCTTGGGTAGAGTCTTGCAGAGATTATGATTTGATTTATACTCTTCTCCTTGTTTGTATGTTTGACTGTGATATACAGTGTTAACATTGTATTTGTTGATGACAGATGACCGCTGTGGTGTCCTTTGACCAGGAGATGCCAGCAGAAATAAGGATGCAGAGAAACCAGAAGGTGTGGACCCTCTCCACATTCTTGCCATTGATGTAGATTGGAGCTAGGTCAATGCTGTGGTTTCTGTAGTTGACAAAGATCTCTTTGGTTTTTTTGGTGTTCAGAGCCAGATTAGAGCCCATTTGAACATTTAAAACATAAATTAGAAGTAGAAACATTCAGCAGGTTCTAACAGATCTGTAAATGTTTAACTCTGATGTAAGAGTTTAAACCTGCTCAGCTCCTCCTCTGGAGTGGCCACTTTAATCACTTATAACACCTGGTGGACCAGAGACGAATTGCAACTAAAATTCCACACCTAATTATGCACAATATGTCTAAACGTTTGTGGACACCCCTTCTAATGAATGCATTCAGCTACTTTAATTGTCACCTGCTGCTGACACAGATGCTCACACAGCTTATCTACAAACCGGATTCCAAAAATGTTGCGACACTAAACAAATTGTGAATAAAAACTGAATGCAATGATGTGGAGATGCCAACATCTAATATTTTAT
>BRDA01055162.1:0-14918 GCA_036984385.1 Crenuchus spilurus | reverse complement strand
AGCCCGTCTCTCTCTCACTCTCTGTGTGTGTGGGAGAGAGAAAGCACGCGCGCCTTTGTATGTGTGTGTGTGAGAGAGAGAGAGAGAGAGAGAGAGAGAAAGCGCGCGCACGTTTGTTTGTGTGTGGGCAGAGAGACTGAACGTCTGTTCAGGTGACGCTCCGGCAGTGTTTTGACTTCCTTACTAACTGATTAGCTGCATGATTCTCATCATTTTCTAGACTATTTATTAATTTACGGGATTTTTCGACATTTACGTCTCATCCCGCTCCCGCGACGACTAGACTAACTGACCAACCGCTCCCGCAAGAGACGATTAATTGTTGTCCCGCGCCGCAAGGTATTGTAATGGGTCCCGCGGGAGTCCTGCGGTAATGCAGACCTCTACTGTCAGGGAAGAGCCAGCTACTGTCATTCACTTCAAAGAGCTCTTAGAGCCGAAACGTTCGCGACCGGCCATCACTGTCTCCACCTGAGGCTGCGAGAGGTGCAGCGTGAGCGCTGCTGTGCTTACTTGGGTAAAAAAAAAACAAAAAAAAACTTACGGCCGGTTCGGCCTGGAAATGACCGGCCGTTCGGGAACCCTCCCGAACCTCCTGATGGCCACCCCGCCCCTGGTGGTGGTAGTGGTGATCATCTAACAGCCTGACCTCACTAAGGCCCATGTGGCTGAATGCAGTGAAATCCTCACAACAATGCTCCGAAATTTAGTAGAAAGTCTTCCCTAGACTGCAGAGACAGTCCAACAACAGTGACGGTGAATGAGCAGGTGTCCCTATACTCCCACGTAGTGTCTGTTGGCCATTTTCAATGGCTTTAATTTGGGGATGAGCTGAAGTCACTTGATTAATAATAACTGCAGAGTCTAATCAGAGAGATGATTATGCACATGCCATCCGTGAATAAACCTTATGATAGATTAGTCAACAGATGCTGAAATGCATTTCTGCTTTGTTTTGCTTTTTGTTTAGGTGATGGCTACTTGCTTCCTTATGTTTAGTATAATTATCACACATTTCCATGTGCACTCCTGACATTTCTGGCTGTTTCTCTTTCAGAGTTTAATTGCTGGCCTGTGTTTGGCTGGCTGAGTGCTTTTGGCAAAAAAGGAGGAAATTGGCATTTGCTTGCTTGACCCTTAACCCCTGTGGATCCCACCAGCACCAGCTAATTCTCTCCCCATTCATTCTGACATCATCAGGATCCCAAACACCTGTCACCTGGCCCTCGTTTGTGTTTTCTCCCTTTTCTCTATTTGACCATAATCACAGTCCATCACTAAACCCTTTGTTAGGATGATGCTGTGTGACCTCAGAACTGATGGACTGTAGCAGGACCCTCTTCTGCTGTTTGTCACATGAAGAGCAGTTTGTGAACAGCCCAGCAATTCTGGGGTATATCATAGGTACTAATGTACCGTATCAGTCCAAAGTGTGGACATGGCTGCCCATTCCCTTATTTATTTACATGTTAAATCAGGTGAGCTATCAATAGTATGAAGTATAATTATTTTCAGACCAGAGAAGATCTAAGTGCTCTCTGATTCTTTCAGAGACTCTTAGTCAATTTTCTGTGAGACATTTAAAAAAGCACAATAAATATAGGCTTATCTGTATCAGATTCACAGCATTAATACCTTAAACATTTAAACCGTGTATGTCTATGTCTGTAGTTTGTCTACAGTAGAGTTGTAACAAAACCAGAAATTGGATTTCAAGACCAAGTGTTGTATCATGATAATCAATACTTAAAACACTCATCATTGTCTTTAACACCAGATGTTTATTTGATGGAACACAGCCACATTTTACACTTTAACTAACATGTCTGTTCCTTTTAAATGTAATCTCTGTAATCCATACAGCTGTCAGTAAAATACGAAAAAGTACAGGAAAATACATTGAAATGTAGTAAAAAACAGCACAATACAATATAGCTAAATACAGTAAAAATACAATAAGACATCTAAATACATCAAAGTACAGTTAAATATAGTATTAAATGATCTATTATTATCTTCTGAGTCTGAGATTGAAATATGATTCGATTTATTAGTAACAAAATAATCATGCCAAGCCCTGCCCATTTTCTTACTCTCTTTACTCTGATAGGCTGCCTAATTTTGATCATTGATGGTGGTTTGAATTAAAGGTGGTACATTTTGAACAGTATCTGTTGCGTTCAGAGCTATATTTACAGTGGTATGAAAAGGTTTGGGCCCCCCTGATAATTTTCATGATTTTCCATCATAAATCTTTGGTTGTTCAGACCAGCACTTTCAGTTAAATATATCATATAGCAGACAAACACAGTGATATTTGAGAAGTGAAATGAAGTTTATAGGATTTACAGAAAATGTGCAGTAATTATTTAAATAAAATTAGGCAGGTGCATAAATTTGGGCACCCCAATGGAAAAATTACATCAATATTTACTGTAGTAGATCCTCCTTTTGCAGAAATAACAGCCTCTAAACGCTTCCTAAAGCTTCCAGTGAGAGTCTGGATTCTGGTTGAAGGTTTGATGGTCATGGACAGCCACTTTAAATCACACCACATATTTTCAATAATAATAGGTCTGGGGACTGAGATGGCCACTCCAGAACATTGTACTTGCTCCTCTGCATGAATGCCTTAGCAGATTTTGAGCAGTGTTTAGGGTCGTTGTCTTGTTGAAGTATTCAGCCCCGGCGCAACTTCAACTTTGTCACTGATTCTTGAACATTGTTCTCAAGAATCTGCTGATATTGACTGGAATCCATGTAACTCTCAACTTTACCAAGATTCCCAGTACCTGCACTGGCCACACAGCCCCAGAGCATGATGGAACCACCACCAAATTTGACTGTGGGTAGTTTGTCTTGGAATGCTGTGTTCTTTTTCTGCCCCTTGTTATGTCCAAATAACTCAATTTTAGTTCCATCAGCCCACAGCACCTTATTCCAAAATTAAGCTGGCTTGTCCAAATGTTCTTTAGCAGACCTCAAACGACTGTGTTTGTGGCATGTGTGCACAGCCTCTCCTTGTGCAAAGTGCGCTGAATAGTTGAATGATGCACAGTGACACCATCTGCAGCAAAATGATATTGTAGGACTTTGGAGCTGGTCTGTGGGTTGACTATGATTGTTCTCACCATCTCACCTGTCTATTTTTTCTTGGCCTGCCACTTCAGTCCTTAACTAGAACTGTGCCTGTGGTCTTCCGTTTTTCACCTTTTTTAGTACCACTGTGTGTATTGTTTTTGCAATGTTGGACAACTCGTATTGTGAAAAATAATAAAAATGCATCTTTCTTTTTTTCTCCCTTCATACTTCCTTTGATGCAGGTTGGTCCAGCAGGCTCCCAGTTCGGTCTGCTGGCGTGTCTCTTTGTGGAACTTTTTCAGAGTTGGCAGGTGTTCGAAAAGCCATGGAAGGCCTTCCTCCAGCAGCTGGGCATTGTGCTCTTCCTCTTCTCCTGTGGTCTGCTGCCCTGGATCGACAACATTGCCCACATCTTCGGCTTCCTCAGTGGTCTGCTGCTGGCCTTTGCCTTCCTGCCTTACATTACCTTCGGAACCTTTGACAGGTTCCGCAAGCGCATGCTAATCATCCTCTCACTGCTGGCCTACGTGGGCCTGTTCTCCTCGCTCATTGTCTGGTTCTACTTCTACCCCATCAACTTTCACTGGCTGGAGCATCTCACCTGTCTCCCCTTCACCAGCAAGTTCTGTGAGCGATACGATATCGACCATGTGGTGCACTAGCACGCTAGCACCTGTGCTAATCACTAGCTACTGGCCTTGCCTCTGTGGACAGGAAGGGAAACAATTGGAAGCTGTAAAGAAAGTGTGAGCAATAAGGAACACTGAATCACGGATACTAGTATGTCTGCTGAGATATATAGTCAGTACTTTGAAGTCATTATTCAGTAATTCACAGGCACTCAGGCATGTTTCTACAGGTTGTCCTTTTTGCTTCTTTCCCAAACGACCGTGAATAACTAATACTAATGAAGATATACCTCAGTCTATGTGAAAAAGACAGGTAGACAGGTGTTAATATCTGATGACTAATGTCCGTGGCTGTCGGAGTGGAGGTCGGCGCCCTTCCATCTGTCTCGTCTGCTGCTGCATTGAGATATTAAAGCCCTCCTTTGTCCTTGTGGACACAACACGGGATGTTATTTCACCCTGAGAATTGTGTAATGATCCATGCTTAATGTGTCATTGCACAGTACAGGAGGAAGGGTTGTGCAAACATGCTGAATGACAAACAATTCAGGAGACACAACGAGGGCTTCTGAAGCAGCTTGGAGGACAAAAGCCAGTTGCATTCTCAACCCACTCAAGTAACCCGAAAATGACAGGGTTATTGATGGACACTCATGAAGAAACGGTGCAAACCGTGAAAGACGGCATTGACATCAGTCTTTTTCACACAGACTGAGGTATTTTTACACCAAATTTCATCTCCATATCTTCAATAATATTTAAGTTATTCACCATTGTTTGGGTAAAGAAGCACCAGGGTCTTAGCTACTGTATGTATAGAGTTATTTCTAACACTATTTCAGTGCATTCCACACTTGCCTTAAACTTACATCGAGTTTAGGTCATGCACTAACCAACACTTCACTGATACCACTATAATCTTACCTTGAAATAACCAGATAGACCTCCAACATCTGGGACGTCTAGAGTAATTTGCTATATACACTTCTGTAGTTACAATTATTTATGGATGTTTCATTGAACTTTATGTCCTTTATCAAACTGAAGGACAGTCCATCTTAAGGTGGTGTCTCCTGATGTGCCTTGAGGAGGATCTGTTTTTATTTTTAGCTGGTGAGCCATGCTTCTGGATTCTCTAGAACACTGTTAACTGTTCTAGAACATGGCCAGTGTTTTCTCACTGAGAGATTACAGTCAGCTTTCTCTGTAAGCGTCAGGCTTATTCCAGAGGAAAGCGATGACTGACTGTGAACAGGATTATGGTCTCATTGCGATGAGAATAGGAGGCTTTGATTAGTCACGTTCAGTCACCAGTAAAGCTGCTTTATAGCTCATCGCTCGATGTCTCCGGGGCGAGACACTGGACATTTCATTACCAGATCAGCGAGGTCTGCGGTGCTGTGTATGAGAAGTGTTTTGTACTGGAACATGAACCAAATCATGATGTCCAACCATCAGTGGGGACAGTAGCCAATGAAGCCATTGATGAAAGTTCTTGGGGTGATGGAGGATTGTTCAATAAAAAAAGCATGAGCCTGCATTTCTTTTAAGTTGAATGTAATGTTTTAGTAATGCAGATGGTTGTTGTTATTATTATTATTATAGTTGTTGTTATTGTTGTTATTACTATTATCACTGCTACTTTTGTATACTTTTTAAAGCCAAAGTGTGCCATTATTCTGGTTTGAAATGAAATTTTCTACTTTAAAGTGCACTGTGCCTTAAAATAAACAACGAAAAAAGGGAATCACGTAAATTATTCATAACTTTTAGACAATTTTTTTACATTGTGAATTCAACATACTGCAGGGCTGGACCAAACATCTGTACAAGTGTCAAATGATATTTTTCTTCAATAATGTATGTAAATAAAGTATTTTTTTTCACCTGTTGTTAATGTTAAATGTTATGTTGAACTCCTAAGATGTTCTGGAATGGGTTTGCTATCTACAATACAAAGAAAAATGGCCAAAACTTTGTGGAAAAATGCATTTATTCTTTTTATTTCTCTATTTACAAAACATGTACAAAATCATAAATGTCTTGATTCAAGACTCCATAGAGGCAAAGGCAGTCACTGTCTACAGGGAAAGGCATCTCCAGTCAGTCTGTTCTGTCTCGCGGGGGGTTTCCATGCCATTCTAGAGTTTCCGCAAAAGGAAGGGGCTTTTCTAAACTCGTTTTGGGCTTGTTTATCAGTTCTCTGTTCTGTGGCTTTGTGTGGTGACTCTATAAACAGGTTTTGGGAACGTTACTTAAGCGTGGTGTAGTAAGCAGCTGCTTGGCAAAACCAGACTGTGTTTACAGCCTGTAAAGCTTCCTAAAGCAGATAAAGAAGTCTATGACTCCATACGTCTAATGCTCCATAGAGTTTAATGCAGAGGTCAAACCTCTCTATTAGTGTAGGAGTTCTTGGTTAAGCTTGGGATGCTAAACCGAAGAAGCATGACTTGTTTTAACTCACTATTACGTGAAATAACAATGTATGTTGCCCAGGTATAATGGTTAATATCTTCTAGGGACAAATCTAGTAGAGGAAACCTCTTTAATAAGCTTTATTATTTCACCCGCTGAGTTTTGATCACCCAGAAGCTTCCATGTACTTTTATTTCAGAATAAAGTGCTAAAATCCATGTTGGATTAAATGCTGCTTCTCCATATGCACAATCCTTTGTGGTAGAAGGCTTCAGTAAGACTCAGTGTTTTGTTCAGTTTTGTCATAATCACTACAGCAGGAGATATTAGTCCATAAACAACTTCAACAAACATGTAATTATTAGATATTAGGCCATCTACCTCATTCCTGCATCCCATGATTGTGTGAAATAATGTACTGGTGGAGAGTAAACAACTGTGGTAATGTTTCTGAACTCACTGTCAACAACTTGTAGGAAACACTAAAGCTGAATGAAAAAGTGGTGACACTTTCCTACTTCGCCCTTCTACCATAAAAGATTGTGTATCTGGAACATCATCATCTGTGGACTTTGTTATGGAAAATGGTAAATGTAATGGGTGATCCCAAACTTTTGAGTGGTAGTGTGTGTGTCAGATACAGTCGTTTCCTGTAACTGTACCATCTCTGGGTCTTCGATCAGAAGAGACCACAGTAACAGGGTGTCAAATTGATGCTATTTTAATGCTTCCACAGAACAGGCACATCTAGAGCAACGACAAGAACAAACATCTGGCCAAGCCTAAAAAACAACCTTCAGCTAATCAAGCCACCACTTAAATCCACGGTCCACACCTGGAACATGGTTCTTTACTGATTAGGATATGCTATGACCTACTGCCTTCATCGTGTATTTAAAAAAACGTCCATGAGTGATAGAAAAATAAAAATGCAATCAAATAAATAACATGTTCAACGTAAAAAGTACAAAACAATAATAATAATAAATAAACTGAGCAGTGCTGAATGATCTCTCTAGAGCTAAAATCTTGGCAAAAAGAAATGTAACTTCTAGAACATCTCAAACCTAAATACATAATGCAGAAATCACCCCCATTTAGGACTCGGGCCAGTACCATGGCTTACAAAAGCAGACAAGCACTTAAGACGCGACAACATGCCTACACCAAGACTGAAAAAGCTGCACCCCCCTCTGCCCACCCGCCCGACTGCTTCGGCCTTTGAGGGGTAACAAACATGTATGAGTGCGAGGCCGGATGGACGCCCTCAGCAGCCGCTGTTGCGACGCATGAACGCATGTCCACGCACTGGACACTGCATTTCGATGAAGGTGAGTGGCCCCACAGTAATCTCACAGGGGCCCTGCACCTTGAAGCCAGACTTCTGGTAGAACGGCACCAGGAAGTCCTCACACATCAGCATGGCCCGGCGCACGTATGGCAGGCAGCGCAGGTACTGCAGGTATCGCCACATCAGGATGGAGCCTTTGCCTTGCTGACGGAAGGTGCGGTGGACCGCCAGAACGTGGATGTGAACCGTGGTGCCATGAGGCTTGTGGAGGGTCAAGGCATCCTGGAAAGAGAGGAAGGGTTAGGTCCTGCTGTCTCAGTGCTGAACGCATGCAGTCTTGTGCTAAAGTTAGTGGTCAAATTATGTTTTTCTGTGCCGCATCAAAAAAATGTGAATCTAGTGACAATTCATAATTTAATTCAGAATAAAAAAAATATAAAAAATTCCAGAATTTAAAATGATTATTAAAAAGGCTTGAAATATGTCTCTATGTGTAGTGAATACAAAATATAGGACAGTTTTGAGTGATTATGAATATTTTACTAACCACATTTGGGGGCCTTCACTAAAAAAGGAAGCTGGAAGATCATTTATTTGCATAATATGACTATGGTTTATACCCCAGGGTCAATAACTTTTATGTAATAGCAATGGTGGAGCTCTGCACACGTGAACCATGAGCTGTGCGTGGGGCACCACGTGTTCCCTTCGTCCACCTAATGTTAAAATGTTTGTTTGTTTGCCCTGGACTGGCATTTTGTAACGAGGGGGACACCCTGCCACAAACTTTTTTACCAAGGGTAACCCTGGGTGACATAAGCTAACACTGGGTTAAATTTTAGGCATACCCCTGCTGTTTAATAATGATCTTAGTGTGAAAATAATTTTGGAAAATTCAGCTCAGTTTGTTTCCGGCATTATAATGACTGTATTAGTTCAGGAATATCAGTGTGGACAAGTTAAGGAACAGAACTGGACTAAAGGACTCAACTTGAGACATAACTGATTTACTCTCTTGTGTTTGTGATGAATGCTCACATTGTTCAGACGATCCTGGTCCCAGAGTGAGCCGATGATGAAGGCCACCAGCCTGCCTTCAACAAACCAGCCCAAAGAGAGCTCGGGGCAGAGGGTCAGGAATTGACGCACCTCGTCCAGGTGCAGAGGGCACTCACCAGACACAGAGATGAAGGCTGCAAGAGACCAAGTCAGTTACCATACAAGAAAAGCCCAGATTAATTAATAGTCACACTTTTATTATTAAACGCAAGCTTATTACACAAATGTGTTCATTTTAGTTTTAAGGCCCCCCCCCCCCATTTTTTCCCTCACATTTCATATGTTTACTTTACAGTAATATTTTTATTTTTAATATCTTGATGTTAATAAAGTAGTCAGCACAAAAGTTCATTTTAATATTAGAGTTTCTCTCTTTGGTCAAATCCTTTGTTCTTCTCGGCTGTTCAGACATAATCTGCCTTTGTGTGGGGTTCACCTCTGAGAATAAGGAAGTCAGACTACCGTAATATTTAAAAACTTAGTATTTAATTTGCGGTCACTGTACCTTAAAGTAATTTTACTGAGAGGAGGTGGTCTCAGTCCAACAAACAAACTTGGGAGCGGTTCGCTTGTGGTGAGAATGTGATCCAACCCCACTATGCTGTACTCCACTAGTTTGAGCTAAACAGAGGGCCGGTGTTCTGTCGAGTTATGCTACCTTGTCGAACCGTGCTACCCTAGTGTGTATTTAACTGTAAAAATACAAAAGAATCAGAGCACGTTCCCAGTAGAAGTGTCTTATGATAAAGTTATGTCAATGAGAGGTCATTACAAACTGCTTTTTTAAAACTAATTATTGTATTTATTAGTATTCATTTCCATTTACACTTCTGTGCAATGACAGTGTGTCCAGGTTGTTTAATGCACAAAAAAACAGATTTATTATTTTAAAAACACGAGAAATAATTAAAAAGTGTAGCCTTTAGAAAGCACGTATCGATGGGCAGCACAACTCGACAGAACACCTGTTAGCTAAAACTGTACTGTTGCTGCTGTGACTCGTCACTAACCAGCCGCATAGAATGTGTCACACAGCAGAAAAGTGAGGCTCTCAAGACAAACAGCGGAATGGAGCTGTGTGACTGTAGGTGAACGCCGAGCAGCAACAGCAGCAGGACAGCAACAGATTTTACTCTGCTGCTGTAGTGTTTACTTTCCTGCTCCCACGCCAGACAGCTCTGACCAATCAGAGGAGACAATGTGTTCACGTTGTTTGTTTGGGTGCATTTTGGTGCGTTTAGGTTTGTGCCTGTGTGAAAACAAAATAAAAAGGGGAAAAGTTAAACAAACTCAATCTGATTTGCTGATTCTGGAGTGTTTCACGGCTATTTGGTTTGTTTTCACACATTTATAAATAAATAATCATTATTAATACAAACTTTTAAAATATGAAAACTATGTTCTCCTAATGTAACTATAATCTACTTTAACTTAAAACATTAAAAGTCTAAATCAATTTTAGTATAAATGCTAAAACATTCATTTAAATGTTAAACTAACAGTTTAATTTTTACAGTACGTAAACTTTACAGTTACATGAATATTCATTAAGATGAGCCAATTTGCCCATGTGATTTTTCACACAATGGAATTTGACCTCCGCATTTAACCCATTTTACACACACGGCTGTGAGAATTTGTGCTTGAAGCAGAGAATTTGTGCCCGAAGCCCTTATCCACCGGCACCTGGGGAGCAGTTAGGGGGTTAGGTGCCTTGCTCAAGGGCACTTCAGTCATGTCCTGTCTGGGGATCGAACCGGCTGTCACTCCCCGATCAGTTCACCCTGCCCATTTTGTACCGTGCATACGCATATGACATCATTTCCGGATAATGTTGTACAAATTGCATTGAATCAGAGTTATTTTGGTGAAGGATGAAAACTTTTGCACTTAATCGTTTTATTACATTTATGGTTCATTGTTTGTTAAAAAGAAATCATTTACGTGTTTCACACTTTGCAGGATTTCTTACTGAAGGGTGGATTTATATAGACTGTGGGGAGCAGATTTGCGTTAAACATCAGCAAGGTTGCCAGGTCCCCAAAAATCTCCATCCCAATGTCTGACCTAAAGCGCCCTATACAACCGGACACCAGCCTAAAATCTAGAGTGTCCAATCACAGATATTATTGTTAGCATTATTATTTTTAACTCCATATTTGCTTTTCTTTGCATTTTGAACACCCCCCTTCTTTACTATCAATCCATATGTTCTAGTGGCCATGGCCTAGTGGTAAGGATCTGGTCTTTTGACCAGAAGGTTGCCGGTTTGATCCCGAGACATGACTGAAGTGCCTTTGTGCAAGGCACCCCTAACTGCTCTCTGGGCGAATAAGGGCTGCCCACCATTTTGGGCACAAATTCTCACAGCCGTGTGTTTCACTGCACAAATGGGTTAAATGTGGAGGTCAAATTCCATTGTGTGAAAATTGCATTGGCATATAGGTTAATCTTAATATTGTTTTTTGGTTACTGAGGTTAAGGTTAGGTTTAGTTATAATACTGTCCTTTGGTTACAGAGGTTAAGGTTTAGGTTTAGGTGTAAGATTGTTTCTTGGTTACTGAGGTTACGGTTTAGGTGTAATACTGTCTATTGTTTATTGAGGTTTAGGTTTAAGTTTAGGTGTAAGTCTGTCTTTTGGTTACTGGGGTTTATATTTAGTTGTAAGACTGTCCTTTGGTCACTGAGGTTAAGGTTTAGGTGTAACACTTTTTGCTTACTGAGGTTTAGGTGTAAGACTGTCCTTTGTTTACTGAGGTTAAAGTTTAGGTTTGGTGTAAGACTGTCTAATGGTTTTTGAAGTTTAGGTTTAAGTTTAGGTGTAAGACTGTCATTTGGTTATTGAGGATAAGGTTTATGTTTAGTTATAATACTGTTTTTTTGTTACTGAGGTTAAGGTTTAGGTTTAAGTGTAACACTGTATTTTGTTTATGGAGATTAAGATTTAGGTTTAAGTTTAAGTGTACAGTTGTCATTTGGTTATTGAGGTTTAGATTTAAGGGTTAGATATTATTTTTGTTAATGAGGTTAATGGTAGGTTTAAGTTTAAGTGTATGATTGTTTGGTTACTGAGGTTTAGGTGTAATATTGTCTATTGGTTACTGTGGTTAAGGTTTAGGTTTACTTGTAACACTGTCTTTTGGTTACTGAGGTTAAGGATTAGGTTTAGATGTAATACTGTCTTTTCGTTATTGAGGCTAAGGTTTAGGTGTAAGACTGTCTTTTGGTTACTCAGGTTTAGATGTAGGTGTAAGACTGTGGTTTGGTTATTGAGGTTTAGGTTTAAGTTTAGGTGTAAGACTGTCCTTTGGTTACTTAGTTTAAGGTTTAGGTTTAGGTGTAATACTGTCTTTTGGCAACTGAGTTTAAGGTTTAGGTTTAGGTGTAAGACTGTCTTGTGGTTACTGGGTTAAGGTTTAGATTTAGGTGTAATACTGTCTTTAGGTTATTGAGGTTTAGGTTTTATTGTGGGTGTAAGACTGTTTCTGGTTTACTGAGGTTAAGGTTTAGGGTTAAGTTCAAGTGTATATTTGTCATTTGGTCATTGAGGTTTAGATTTAAGTGTTAAATATTATTTTTGTTAATGAGATTAAGGGTAGGTTTATATTTAGGTGTAAGATTGTCTTTAGGTTATGAAGGTTTAGGTTTAGGTGTAAAACTGTCTTTTGGTTACTGAGGTTAAGGTTTAGGTTTAGATGTAATACTGTCTTTTGGTTAGTCAGGTTTAGGTTTAGGTGTAATACTGTCTTTTGGTTACTGGGGTTTAGGTTAATTTGTAAGACTGTCCTTTGGTTACTGAGGTTTAGGTTTAGATGTAAGACTAACTTTTGCTTAGTCAGGTTTAGGTTTAGGTGTAAGACTGTGGTTTGGTTATTGGGGTTAAAGTTTAGGTTTAGTTGTAACACTATCTTTTGGGAACTGAGGTTAAGGTTTAGGTTTATTTGTAAGACTGTCCTTTGATTACTGAGGTTTAGGTTTAGATGTAAGACTGTCTTTTGCTAACTGAGGTTTAAGTTTAGGTGTAAGACTGTCTTGCTAACTGAGGTTAAGGTTTAGGTGTAAGACAATTTTGGTTACTGAGGTTTAGGTGTAAGACTTTCTTTTGGTTACTGAGGTTAAGGTTTAGGTTTAGATGTAATACTGTTTTTTGCTAACTGAGGTTTAAGTTTAGGTGTAAGACTGTCTTGCTAACTGAGGTTAAGGTTTAGGTGTAAGACTATTTTGGTTACTGAGGTTTAGGTGTAAGACTTTCTTTTGGTTACTGAGGTTAAGGTTTAGGAGTAAGACTGTCTTTTGCTAACCAAGGTTAAAGCTTAGGTTTAGGTGTAAGACTGTTTTGGTTACTGAGGTTAAGGTTGAGTTCAAGTTTAGGTTTAGTGTTAGTGGGTGAGGTTAGGTTTAAGGTTAGGGGTAAGTGCAATATTATAGGCTCTAGTTTCACAGCAGTCAAAGGAATGTCCCCAGAATATAAAGCCATAACCAACATGTGTATATCAGGTTTATGACACGTTTATTTCAGAAGCAGGTCTCCACAACATAAATCATTACATCTGAAGCTGGAAACATGTTTTAAGGTTAGGTTTAAGGTTAAGTTTGGGGTTAGGGTTAGTAGTTTGGGTACGTCTTGAAGAGATGAATGGAAGTCTAGGCAGGACCCCTCAATTCACAGCAAGAAATGTGTGTGTGTGTGTGTGTGTGTGTGTGTGTGTGTGTGTGTGTGGTGCTGAACTCACCCTCTCTCTCTATCTCGAACACACTGGTGGCGTCCTCGGTGTTGAGGGAGCGGAACTCGCTGGCTGGTAGTGTGTGTCTGCGCTGGCGGCCTGGAGACACCGGAGAGCCCGGGATCCCGTGCAGGGGCTTCAGGAAGAACGGGAGTGCGCTCAGAGTGGACATCTCTCTCTTCTCTCTCTCTCACTCTCACTCAGAGTCCTTCTCCTCAGATCTGTCACAGCGTATGTGTGTGTGTGTGTGTTTGTGCCTGTGTGTGTGTGACCAGGTCGTTGATAGTGTGTGAAAGTGCGCCTCGCGCCACTTGTACTGCTTTTATAGGAGCTGAGCAAATCCACACACACACACACGCACGCACACACACACACACACACACACACACAGAGTCACAGAGAGCACTAATCACATTTACATCACCCAGAGAGAGAGAGAGAGAGAGAGAGAGAGAGAGAGATGCAGATGCACAGGGAAAGCCACTTATTGGGAGAGACAGAGTCACAGAGATAGACAGTGAGAGAGAGAGAGAGAGAGAGAGAGAGAGAGAGAGACTGCTGGTTGTGAGACAGAGTGGGGGAGAAACTGGAAGAGAGACAGAAACACTTAGAGAGAGGCTGGTAAACAGACAGAAAGAATGAGACTGGAAAAGATGCAGAAACTGGGAGAGAGACCAGAAGAGAGACAAAAAGAGGGGGAGAGAACAACTGAAAGAGAAACAGGGAGGCTGTAAGTGACAGAAAGACCAGAAGAGAGACAAGGAGAGGGGGAGAGAGTGACTGAAGGAGAAATAGAGAGGCTGTAAGAGAGACAGAGGGAGAGAGAGATTGAATCAGACAGAGACAGAGAGAGAAAGCAACTGGAAGAGAAACACTTTCAAAGAAAGAGAGACAGGGAAAGAGAGAGGGAGACTGGAATTGAGACTGAAAGAAGGAGAGAAGGAGACTGGTAAAGAGAGAGACTGGAAGAGAGACAAAGACAGGTAGAGAAAGAGACTGGATGAAAGACTGGAAGACAGACAGAGATCGGAACAAATAGAGACTGGAAGAAAGAGATGGAGAGGAGAGGAGTGTGTGTGCGTGTGTACGTGCGTGCGTGTGTGTGTGTGTGTGTGTGTGTGTGTGTGTTGATCTCAGTGTTGTTCTTGGGTCACTGAATAAACAGTTAAAAGGGGTTAAAAGGTGAAAATGAGGCCACTTTACTTTCGGCTCATTCTATGAGCCCAGGATGCTGTGTGTTTATTAATAACCTGGGCACTGTCTCAATTCAAGCCTCACTACCTACGCAATGAATTGCTACCTGCAGAGCAGAAATTAGTGTCTGGATCACTCCAGAAGCTAAACAGATGTTCTGAATCAGTAGGACATTCAAATTTACAAGATATTTTACATCACAGTTAATAATGTGTCCCAGTTTAGAAATGTCAGACTATAACATGTCTCTTTGTAGAAATTACAGATTATAATGTGTCCCAGTGTGGAAAAGACAGATTATAACCTGTCCCAGTGTAGAAATGACAGATTCACTCAGGTTTGTTGACAGTTGAGTGGAGGAAGGCCAGTGTCAAGGGGAGCCCCCATGTCTCTGTTACCTTCTGACTCTCTGATTGTAGGTAGTCTGTTATAGATACAGTGAGGAAAATAAGTATTTGAACACCCTGCGAATTTGCAAGTTCTCCCACTTAGAAATCATGGAGGGGTCTGAAATGTTCATCTTA
>BRDA01055159.1:0-10278 GCA_036984385.1 Crenuchus spilurus | reverse complement strand
ATGGTGTTTTTGGGATGGTACTCATCATTCTTCATCCTCCAAACATGGTGAGTGGAATTAAGACCAAAAAGTTCTATTTTGGTCTCATCTGACCAGAGTACTTTCTCCCATGACTCCTCTGGATCACCCAAATGGTCATGGGCAAACTTAAGACGGGCCTGGACGTGTGCTGATTTAAGCAGGGGAACCTTCCTTGCCATGCATGACTTTAAACCATGACGTCTTAGTGTATTAGCCACAGTAACCTTGGAAGCTCCCTTCAGGTCATTGACCAGCTACTCCCGTGTAGTTCTGTGCTGATTCACATTAAAAAATCATACATTGTGATTTCTGGATGTTTTCTTTTAGATGATGTCTCTCACAGTGGACATGCACATAAGATGAACATTTCAGACCCCTCCATGATTTCTAAGTGGGAGAACTTGCAAATTCACAGTGTGTTCAAATACTTATTTTCCTCACTGTAACAAATGGGCGGTATGGTGGTTAGCATGTTCGCCTTTCAGTGCTGGGTTCAAATCTGGGTGAAGTTTCCATGTTCTCCCCGTGTCTGTGTGGGTTTCCTCCCACAGTCCAAAAACATGGAGATCAGGTGACCTGGTTCTAAATGACTCTGGTGTGTGTATGAATGTGTATGTATGTATGCCCAGATATGGTTGGCACTCTGTCCTGGGTGACCCCCAAGTGCTGGATGCAGTCCTCCAGGTGGACGGTCACTTCTGGTTGAGACGCTGTGTGTGACTGGCTGCTGCTTCTTGCCGGTGTGTGTTTGAGTTATAAGTGTGTAAAAAATCTGTGTTGATTATAAAACATCCTTATGTATTATAAAAGTGCTATATAAGTGTAAAATGCATGGTTCCCAAAGAGCAGAACCAGCCTTTTGTAAATCAGGTTCTGCTACTTAGGGGATAATAAAGCCAGTTTAGGGCAGCTTGTTGTGTGAGGTTGATGGTAAACCTAATTACACTTAAGGCTTAAAACAGAGAAAGAGTCTTAAATGCATCATTACCTTTATTTTTCATTATTAACTTTATTATTTTTACTATGCATAAGAACACACAGGCTAAATGTAGCACATTTTCAGTCTGACAGTCTTTTTGTTGTTTAATCTGATGCTGCTCTTCATTGTGTGCTACTTCTCTTTTGTAAAAACTGCAGGAAAAAAGAAGCGATTCAAGACTATCTTTGTGATTTCAGCTGAGGCACTTGATAACATGCAGTTTAGATTATAATTCTCTGCAGGTACATACGCTAACCGGCACATGGCTCAAGGACAACAGGGGACTGAGAAAGTGGCTGATTGTTCGAGCTGATGCAAAAGAGAGCAAATTTAAAGGGAACAGTTTGGCAAAAAACATAATCTACACATCTTTCTACCCTTCAAATGTAGTCAATCAGGTGTAGTTTAGCCCTGGATCTATGAGGCTAATGTCACAAGTAATGAAAGCTTATAGCCAGTTTATAGCTGCTCATACTATTTTTTGTCAATTTTATACATAAATGGCTGAGATCAACAGATTGAGGCAAACATGGCATGGTGTAGGCATGCAGTAGGCAAAATGCCAGTGAATGGGGTATACACTTCCATTACTTAGCTACATTAGCCTCCAAAAACCAAAGACGGCTACTTTAGACACTAAAAAAGTCCTGGCAGGTTGAATACATTTTGGGGTAACTGGAAAAATGTGTCAAATGACTCCTTTAACATTAAAGGGAATAAATTTACTTTTGTCATTTTAGATCAACTGAGAGTGCTGGTCTGAAGTTTGTAGTCCTATAAAAGCACCCGTTCATTTTATCAGTGCTAGTATTGTCTCCTCATTGTAAACAGACATGGATTACCACTGTTTCTAGTTCCTCTTATGAGGCAGCCTCTTTCAGCATGCCTTTGAGCTAGGCTTCGTTCCAGAGCACAGCATACTCGATATTTGCACAGTCCATCCATCATGATTATTAGAAAAATGTAGAAAACCAAAAGGTGCCCTGGAAAGATAAATGAAAACTCACACAGGCGTACAGTAGCGCTCACGCTAACTCATTGCACTTGCTATTGTTTAAGTACGCCGGAGTTGTGATCTTTCCTCTAGATGATGGCTGCTCTGAGAACAGCTCTGGCCCACGTCTGTGGGCTGTGTGGTATTGGATTGTTCTGGCTGGACTGGAACTCGACTCAGCTGGACACGGACCCGGCTTGGAGGCTGTAGGTAGTTTCATGAGTGTGAGAGTTCCTAGTTGGTGTGCTTTCATTGCTGGAGCTGGTCCATGACCCTACATCCTGGAGAAGGTGAACCTAGAAGACAGAAAGATGGATTCATACTGGAGTTAATGACGGAGCAGTATTTTTAAAATGAAGCAGCACTTTATGGTAGAGGTGACATTGTGATAGCGCAATGCAAAAATGTGCGTCACCGAGGTGTGACAATGCATTGTGAAGAATAGAGCCACAATCACAGTCCTGTCACAGATAACTGTGTGATTGGGATTGTGAATATGAGCAGTGCAGTGCACAAAAAATACAACTCTTCATAAAGCTCAGAAAATGATGGATAAAAAAACTAGGGCTGAAGAACCTGGACACCCAGCCACACCTACATAGTTCAACTTATGTAAGTGCTTTGTTGTCAGCAAGGTTATAGCTGAAAAAGCACTCAGTTACAAATTACTGATTACTTCTCAAAAAATGTAGTGGAATTACTTTACTCATTATTTTCTGAACAAAGTTATCTAATTCCTCATTATTTTACTTCTATGTTACTCTATAAAACCCAAACTAAACCTAAACTAATCTGCAACAGAATTCAGGAATTTTTTAAAGACAAGTGGATTGTCTGCTCTGAACAAAATGCAAACAGGTCTGGTTGATTACAATGAACAGCTAATGCTAAACACCCAGAAACCAGCCTGTGAACAGCTACAACACTTACCGCTCAAATTAACAACTTTGAATGAAGCACAAAGTTTAACTGTTCCTGAATTTAATTACTGAATTCATATTTGTGAGCATATCATTGGAATGTCCCATTCCACCTTAAATGGTGCACTAGTTTCATTTAGGCACCTGCTGTTTAAGGTGGAATTGGAAAGTAACATGATTCTAAACTCGAGACTGACCTGTTTTGGTAATGTTGGGTCTTTCTTCTTGAGCTCAATGTTCCCTTGTCCATAAGTTTTTAATATTAGCATGATTACAGATAAACAAGAGGCAGTGCTGGTCCCTAGAAATATGATACAGTATACAATTCACAGACAAGCAAACCACATTTTCAGTGTATGATCTGAGTACATTTCAGAGAGATAGTCTTGTCAGTGTTTGAAGACAGCAAAAAAACGTCTTTGCATGCATTTGTTCTGGTGCTTCATTTGGGCTTTTAAGATGTTTAGAAAATAAATGTCTTAAATCATTATTTAAATTAATATGCTGCTGGCAGCCTTTTCTTGCTTTTTGGTTGTTGTTTTCTTGCTTTTTGGTTGTTGTTTTCCTGCTTTATGTAAAGGTGAAAAGCAAAAATGTCCTGGAAATGTTCTGATGAACTCAAATATCTCCACTACAAATCCCCCAGATCAGTAGGAGTGCTGTGTGTGTACCAGTGCCTGCTAGTCATCCAGGTGTTGCTCCTCCCATGTGGAGGTGGGGATGGCACTGTAGGGGTCCATGATGACTTTGGCACAACGGATGATCATGGCCACCAGCAGCAGGCAGAGGAAGGCAATGCATGCCAGAGTCAGACCCTGATCCACATCCACAAAGGCTGGGTCTGGTGTAGTCTCCTCCATCGCTTTGGTCTGTCCACATCGATGCAGACCTCTGCTACCATCCTGATTGCTTATCTGACAGAGAGAGAGGGATATGGGGGGAGAGAGAGAGAGAGAGAGAGAGAGAGAGAGAGAGAGAGAGAGACTTTTAATGTCTTGTGTTTGGTGAGGCAGCACAGACTAATACAGCTGATTTATATTAGAAGAGTGAAGAATACAACATGTGACTAGTAAACTTGACGTACATTAAATGTAACTTAATATTATTTTAATTACACATTAGTAGTGACTGAGTACAAATTAACATAAGGTTAGCGTCACTTATCACAAGGGTAGTAATGGAAGACAGCCAGTTAGTATTGTGCATGCTGAAAGATATTCCACAGCGCTGCTTACTGCATGTTCTGCATTATAAAATATTATATTTTTGTGAAAATGTTGAACGTTGCCTAAGAGTGTATTACTTCTTAACTACATAAACCTTGTACTTACAGTGCAAAACTACAGAAGCAAACTTCAAATACCTAACAATGAATTACATTTGGGTTAAGGGGACTTTTATTTTGTGATTTGAAATAGTTATGCACAGTCTGATTAAAGCCTTTTCAAAGTGAACTCAGACTCTGGAGTATTCTGGAAAGTAAGAGTTTAGTAGGCCATGCTCGACTGGATATAGACTTTCTGGCAGAGGAACACCGGCAAAGGGTCAAAGCCAGATCTTAGAACACAATGAGAACACACTGCCATCTTAATGAGGCAGTCCAGGGCAATCTTTATTAAAGATAATTATTACTGCATGTCTCCAGATGTAAACATTAAGCAAAGGTAATGAGATAGTAGAGATGTTTTTAGATTATATTCTAATGTAACTGCAAAAAACAGAATGTGACCTCCACATTTAACCCATCTGTGCAGTGAAACACACACACTAGTGAACACACTAGGCTTATACAGTCATGGCCGAAAGTGTTAGCACCCCTGATTTTTTTCCAGAAAATGAAGTATTTCTCCCAGAAAATTATTGCAATTACACATGTTTTGTTATACACATGTTTATTTCCTTTGTGTGTATTGGAACAACACAAAAAACAGAGGAAAAAGAGGAACTGTCTGAGGACTTGAGAACCAAAATTGTGGAAAAATATTAACAATTTCAAGGTTCCTTTGTCCACGGTGCGCAACATAATTAAGAAGATTTACAACCCATTGCACTGCTAATCGCCCTGGACGTGGACGGAGGAGAAAAATTGATAAAAGGTTGCAACCCAGGATAGTCCAGATGGTGGATAAGCAGCCCCAATCAAGTTCCAAAGAAATTCAAGCTGTCCTGCAGGTGCAGGGTGCGTCAGTGTCAGCTCAAACTATCCGTCGACATTTGAATGAAATGAAACGCTATGGCAGGAGACCCAGGAGGACCCCACTGCTGACACAGAGACATAAAAAAGCTAGACTGCAGTTTGCCAAAATGTATGTAAGTAAGTCAAAATCCTTCTGGGAAAACATCTTGTGGACAGATGAGACTAAGATACTGCTTTTTGGTAAAGCACATCATTCTACTGTTTACCGAAAACGGAATGAGGCCTACAAAGAAAAGAACACAGTACCTACAGTCAAATATGGTGGAGGTTCAAAGATGTTTTGGGGTTGTTTTGCTGCCTCTGGAACTGGGTGCCTTGACTGTGTCCAAGGCATCATGAAATCTGAAGATTACCAAAGGATTTTGGATCGCAATGTAGGGCCCAGTGTCAGAAAGCTGGGTTTGCGTCCTAGGTCATGGGTCTTCCAGCAGGACAATAACCTCAAACATACTTCAAAAAGCACCCAGAAATGGATGGAAACAAAGCGCTGGAGAGTTCTAAAGTGGCCAGTAATGAGCCCATTTTTGGAGTTTTGTGTGAAATTATGTCAAATTTGCCTTTTTTTCCTGATTTTTGTGCTGTTCCAATACACACAAAGGAAATAAACATGTGTATAACAAAACATGTGTAATTGCAATAATTTTCTGGGAGAAATTCAGGGGTGCCAACACTTTGCCATGACTGTATATAGCTATATCCATAGTGCCCGGGGAGCAGTTGGAGGTTAGGTACGTTACTCAAGAGCACTTCAGTCATGACCTGCCCGGAGATCAAACCAGTAACCTTCATGTCACAAGACCAGATCCTTAACCACCAGGCCACGGCTGCCCACAGCTGTCAACCCTGAAATGAAGGTGATATTTATATGCAGATCTGTAGTACACTATTAGGTTCTTATTTCCTGCTGGCCAAGAAAGACATGAAATAATGAAATGTTTGTAAAACATGGCACACATGATAAAAGTACAGCTCCTCAGGCTAGCAGAATACATGACCACTATCTGATGCTTTGTAAAATATGGACAGAACATCACTCTACATAGTCTGGCATGAAGAGCAAGAGATTCCTGTTTGTGGAGAAGGGCTCTGCTGAGTGGTCAATCAGGTTGCAATATGTTGTCATATGATTTGGTTTTCTGATGTAAAATGACTTGGATTTTGACATACTTTTCCATAACCTAGTGTTTGGATAATGAAAAACACAAGATATACTTTTTCATCCATATAGTAAATACCCCTGTAGGACTTTAACACAGACACTGTCACAGTCATAAAACTAACTGGGTTCAGCATTTATGTAGTCGTCTTAAGAATTTGTGTTAATGGTACTTTATATTTGTGATTAGATTTGTGTTTAGAGGCTTTTGAATAATGAATACTGACATATCACATAGTGGTACTATCTGGACTGGAACAGGAAAATTAAAAAAATAAGTTTAGTAAAATTGTAATAAGAATATTTAAGCATATTTCTACAGTGGCTGAGAAGACCAAATGCACTGCAGATTCACAAACGCTCTGCAAAACCGTTCACAACACCATGGAAATGTTTCTGTAGGTCATTAAAGGACGTGCGACCAAATTAAGCGATGCCTTATTTAAACAGAACCTAGCCGAACAATGACAGTGTCTCTAACTTCTTAGTCTATAATAAATGATAAGTATAGTTAGCAAATATAGCCAAACTTGCTTCTCATTAGAGATGCTGTCGTAACTTGGATAGGTTTTGTTTACATATGGTGTTGCTGTACATGGTCCCACATCCTTTAATGTCCTCCAGAAACACTTCCATTATGTTGTGAACGGTTCTGCAGCGTTTATGAATCTGCAACGTGTTGGGTCTTCTTGGCCACCATATATTTCAGTTAAAAGTAGCAGTTAAACAGCAGATTCCAGTGACTTCTGAGTAGTAAACTTCAGTAAAGTTCAGCAAAGTAAAGATCATCTCAGCTCCTTAACAGAGTGACAAAATGTAAAGCTATGGAGGTCAGCAGGTAGAGTGTGTTGATGACATGCAGTATTTGTCCAAAGTTCATCCATGAAAGCTCCTGGTGGTCTCTGCTCAACCAGTCATTGTGGAGGCCAACCTGTGCCACATGTGTTTGAGGATTGTCCTGTTGCTATATAGCGACTGTTGGTAGAGTCACACTCTGTTCAAGGTTCTAGTCAATGCTTAGGGGGCGTGATCAGGAGTGGAACACAGTTTGGAAAAATATCCTATTTTTTATCCTTCACAGTGACCAGCAGCATCAGTCTTTGTACCTTATTATTCAATTATTTATTGTAAGACTTATTATTTAGTAATGTGTATTAATTATTAAATAACTACTGTAAACATATGTAGGCTTGTATCTAGAAGTTCCTGCACTTGTGGTTAAATGACGTGTTTTATTGAAGTGAAGGATGTTAACATCTACCAAGAACAAACTTCTGCACTAATGTACACATACTCTTTACTTACTGAGAACATATTAAACTTATTAAAAACATTTTAAACTTATTTACTTATTAAAAACATATTATTAAAGGTAAATAGAAAGAATGCACTGAATGCTAAATGTATGTATATTCCCTATAGAGAAGTAGTATAATTTTTACACACAGCTTGATCAGATCATTAGATGCGAGAAGTTGAAAGAGAAGTCTAGATATGTAATATCTGGTGCACTCACAGTGAGGTCCCTCAGCTGACCACAGAAAAGGGACATATTTGTAGGTAATGCTAAAACCTGGATGGTTAAATTTAATGTAAATGATGAACCTGATCTAAAACCAATGATGGTCATATTGAGTCAAAGTTTAATAACTGGGACAAACTGTGCATGAGTTATAAGCTGCACTGCTACTGTCTCCATGTAATCACATACAAGAACAACACACAATTCATTATAAACTGAAGTGTAAACAGTAGTGCTGCTTTATTATAATAGCTGTAGTGAAATGTAATTTTAAAATAGTGTGAGTATATTTTAACTATATCACACTAAGACTTACAGTTTTATAGCACTTTTCTAGACAATCAAAGCACATTGACATTTGGGAGAGACTAAGCCAGTTTTGAAGATGGAGATGATTAGGAGTGGGACATTTAGGCAGGAAACTGGGGCAACACCCCTGCTCTTTTGGAGGAAATGACCAGCGATTTTTAAAAACCTGTTTTACATCACATTACCATTTATATAGTAATGTACTGCACTGTGGCATTGGGATCAACACAAAACACCTGAATAGTAGCCCCAGTTGTCCACCAACAACACTTCTAGCAGGCACACAAGCTTGTCCATGGAAGTCTCCCATCCAAGTACTGATCAGACCCAGACCTGCTTATCTTTAGTGTATTTGCATGTTACTGTGTACAGGTACCATGTCTAAAAAGCTGGAAAGTTAGTGAGATTTTGGTGGGAAATGCTCATATACTTCTACAGTCATAAATGCACTGATTTGACACCTAATAGTACAGTTATAAAAGCATGTTTGTCTTTGGCCTTCAGTTAACGAAACCTCTGCATGTCGGGACAGTAAATAAGTGAATGTGCTGGTCAGGAAAAGTAAATGAGTGAATGTGAAGAGTGTCAGTACCTCTCTCTTGTATTTGTAGATGCATGTCAATGTTAAACAAAATAAAATTGTAGATTAAGGCTTAATTTAATCAAATAAACTGTTGACTGGTTTCTATTCAGCGTGATTATCAAACAAAGTTCAGAAAAGCCTCAAATGGAGACAAAACCTAGAGTAACTTTGATGCATTCTGACTTGTCATGACCTGAAACAGTCAGTAATGCTGTCCGTATCATGTGGAATGGAATGGAATTCCACAATGGAATTCCACAATTTTTCCAAATATAACATATACTACAATATAATATTAACATTCTGGAAAAAAATGAAAAAAATATGCAAAAGTTATGGCATGATACATTTTTGCTTTTTTTTGCTCAGTGTGTTAAACAATAATAATAAAAAAATAGAAGCTGCAATAAAATGTACAGAAAAAATCTGTATTTGTTCTCTGTAGAAGTGAACTTACATCTTATTTATTTTAAAAATAAACAAAATGTGTAATATAATCAAGTCTTCACATACTTGTGCATTTTCTTTTAAAAGTGATTAAAACAACACAACTTCAGCAAAATTATAATAATTGTGCCACAATAAAAAGACTACAGCATCTGGTCTCATGTATTGTTTGTGTGTGTGTGTGTGTGTGTGTGTGTGTGTGTGTGTGTGTGTGTGTGTGTGTGTGTGTAGGCCGTTTTTCCTCTTGCCAGGTCACGCTTTGCTCACTCAGGAAACACTGAGCTAAACTGAGACTCAAACTGACTCAGAGCAGCTCTCAGTGAAAGGAGTAAACAGTGAATACATGAAGATCAGTCATTTGGAATCAAAATGGCTTTATGAATTTCTAGACTTGTGTGCTCAAAGATTTCAGCAAATCTTCCAATTAAATGGCAAGTGATCAGTCAACAGATGAATCGTGAGGGAACTGCAAATCAGTCTGCGTTATTCTCTCTCAAATAACTTTAGCTAGCGAGTCAGTTTCAATCTGTACCCATTTATTTTACATTGCCAAACACCCAAGCTCTTATTTTCAACCTCTTGATACATAACTCAGCTTTTTTCGATCAGCTTTTTTCGATCTGCCTGCAGCCTATTAGAGTACCATATGGCAACTTCACTAAGCTAGAAATGAGTTTATTTACACAGCAAAATTGCAAGTGTTAAATCAACACTGACTGTTAAATTTAACACCAGACAAGTTTGTGCGTCCACACTCACCAGTGCTACAACATTTACACTAGTGTTACCTTTTTAACACTAAATTTAACTCTCTATGTAGTCAAAAATCAACACTACTCCACACTGCTTGTAGTTGAATTTACTCTACACTGGTGTTAAATTATAGCTCTGATAGTATAAAATTTTAACACTTTAACACATTTGAGAGTTGATGCAAAAATAACTCCACTAGAGTAAAACTAGCTCCTATTTCAACACGTTCAGGAGTAAATGGAACGGAAACCACCAATTTTAAATATTTTTTCTGGATTTTACACAAAAACCCCAAAACAAAGTTACATTACATTACATTACATTGCATTTAGCGGACGCTTTTATCCAAAGCGACTTACAATAGTGGGAAAGTACAGATGCGAAAAAATACTAGAGT
>BRDA01055155.1:56233-86012 GCA_036984385.1 Crenuchus spilurus | reverse complement strand
ACCAGTGACTTACAAAATAACACACGACACTCGTAGGACTGGTTAGTGTGTATAAAATGCCAAGAAAGCTGCATCTAAGCAAGAGGTGCCTACTGTGAAGAATGTCAAATATAAACATATTCTGGTTTGTTTAACACTTGTTTTGTTTTTTTCTAAATAATTACAGATGTGTTTACTCATAGTTTGGATGATCTTTTTCTCTACATTTCACCAAACAGAAACTTAAATACCACTTTAAGACAGAAGTGTACGACAAAACTCCAAATCTTTTTTTACATAGTGCAGTATTCTTCCCAATATATTATAAATGTATCAGTGAACCTTTGATGTGATGTGGTTAAATACAGGTATGTATGTGTGATTGGTCAGGATGCTCACAGCACACAATAAAACATTCAGTGACCATTTAAACATGAATTTGTCTATTTGGCCATAAGAGAAAGTAAGAGACTGTGAAAATGATACTTGAGCTTTATAAATGGGTGAATCTGTCCGTGATAAGAGTATCTGGGTGTTTGCAGAGACTGTTTTTTGAGTGCTACAGAGTTTAACATCTTTGCATGCTTTACTAACAGCAGTGTAGGCTGGACGATTGTGTGTGTTTGAGTGTGTGTGTGCGTGTAACTGATGCGGTTACAGCAGCTTTGTCAGTTGTGTGTGCGTGCTTGTGTAAAAATTAGGAGTGTGTTTGGGGCTAACGTGCTTGTATAGGTGTGTGTGGGGGTTAACAGCAATGAGTGTGTGTGTGTGTGTGTGTATGTGTGTGTGTGTGTGTGTGTGTGCACTGCGGCAGTTGTGATTTATGGCCTGTGCTGGAGTCTCAGTGTCATGGCTGAGAGACTCTACCGTTCTGCTGGCCTCAGCATAATAGCCCTGCTCTCTCTCTGTCTCTCTCTCATTCACTCTTTCTCTCTCTCCCTACCTCTGTCCCTCTATCAGTCTCTCTCTCTGTCTCTCTCTCATTCACTCTTTCTCTCTCCCTACCTGTCTGTCCCTCTCCTTAACTCTCTGTCCCACTCTTTTCACATTCTCTTTCTCCCTAACTCTGCCTGACCCTCTTACCTTTCTCTCACTCTGTCTCTGCTACTCCCTATCACTTTTTCTCTCTACTTAACTCTTTCACTCTCTCCCACACTCTCTCTCTCTCCCTTACTCTGTCACTCCATCTCTCTCTATCCCTGTACCTATGTCTCACTCCCCACCTTCTCTGCCCTTATACCATTCTCACACTCTGTCTCTGTCCCTCCCTATCCCTCTCTTTCTCTCTCCTTAACTCTTTTTCGCTCTTTCTCTCTAACTCTCTCTGCCCCTCCTTAATAATACTTCTACTAATAAAATAATAATAATCACAATCTCTGGTTTAAATAACCTAATAGCTAAAGGTAGCTAATGCAGCAGTGTTATTTGCTCATAGTGGTGCATGTCATATACCACCCCCCCCTTCCTTTGCCCTCTTTCCTCTCCATTCCTTTTTCACTTTTCTCTCTCCTTTGTTCTCTTTTACAGCACTGTGACTCTGCTCCTTTTATGATAAATGGCAGCGTCACATTCACCTGCTTCATCTTCCTCATTACCACTAACTCCATGAACTTCACTTTCATTCTCATCATCTTCCTTTATTGCTCGTTTAAAAGCCCTCGCCTCCTCCTTCTCACACGCATACACGTTCTTCTCTCTTCCTGCCCTTTTCTCTTTCTGCATGTCACTCGCTTTCATTCTGTGTCTCTTTGTTGCTCTGCCAGGTCTCTCCTTCCCTTCATTTTGGATTTCTGCTCTTATCCTCATCTTGCATTCCTGCTGTACTTCAGAAGCTTGATTTTATACACCAGATGGCTCCAGCAGTACAAATAAACATGGTTAGAATAGAAAAAGACAAGTGCTGCATTCTACCTTCACGTGACTCAGAGCCTCTTTTAATTCAATAATCAGAGTATTTGGACCACGTGCATGGCCACACTGCATAGTAAACTATCAGCTTGTGAAATGTGTGTCTGTGTGCTACAGTGTTTTCAATCATTGTACAAAAGAAGCACAATGCTGCCTATATTTTTGAATGCACTGAGATTGGTTCTGAGCACATGTGCACACTAATTCAGAACTGAATTCAGGTCAATAAGAGCTTATTACTGATTTGCTTAATCAGGGCAACAATAAAAACTTACAGATGAAGTATATTTCTTTTCATGATTTTTTTTATTACTCAAACCAGTACTTTGGGACACTAAGTAATACTCTAAATGAGATGCCAGGATTGGAAAATTGTGCTAGAGTTTAGAAAAATCAGAATTATCCAAGTTATTGTCTTCTGTGGTTCTTTACGGATGCACAATAATGGATGCAAGACAGAAATAATCTGAATTTGATGAAAAAGCTTTTAAATGTGCAATTGACACTAAAGAAAATACATCCTTGGCCAAATCCATCCTCACCACGATAACCTTGTTATCTATAGCCTAATTATCTAAAATAATTACAATCAGACAGCTATGCAATAATTACCAGAAGTCAAATTAAGTAGATGACAATAATCATAGATTATAAAGCATAGATTGATACTGTTTGGCCCTTTATAGATTCAACACTGACTGTGAAGGCTCTCTTCACTACAACAGATTAATGTGGCAGATTGAACACAGTACATATATCTGGTAGCGCAGATAAGCATGTGTTTATGTATTTCAATTTTGAACAACTCCACGAGTATCTGTGCTGCATGCTACAAAGTGTAAACAGAAATGTGTACCATACAGAGCGAGAGGAAGACATGGTGGGATAGCAGCTGATGAGACAGCAGCCGTTAATATGCTTTTGCTTATTTACAGTGAAGACTGAAGTTTAACATGGATATAACCCACTGTGCTAAAATATTTGTATATTTCTATATTATAAATGAACAAAAAAGACACATTGAAATATGAAACTTATTATTTTGTTTAATTTGCTACTGAATGCAAAAAGCACTGAGGGCAATAGCATCATATTCATGTCATATATTCTGCTAGAGATGGTTGGTGATATTCCTTCTGAAGAGCCCTTCATGAGATCACTCAGGTCAGTGCATACAGATAAAAGAGCAGCCTATTAAGATTATGCAATGCTAATTGTATTTTATATTATTAATTCTTATTTATATTATTACTCATCACTGTGTCTGTTCCTCTTGTGAGTGTAAGGTTATGTACCTTTCTGAAGACAAACGGCTCCTCGTTGTAGGCTGGATTTAATCCATTGTTCATCACCATGCGAGTGCGGAACTCTTTGCGGATGGTGTCGGTGGGAAGGCCATACATGTCCACCTCCACGTAAGTGCCAATCTTCTTATCAGATAAAAACTGCCCTGAGAACACCTGAGATTGGCAGATATATACAACAGCCAGTCAGCATCTTACTGAAAAGATATCAGATTTAATCCAGAAGCTGCCAACCTACAGCAGGATAGACTTTTTTACAGAGAATAAAGCACTTTTCTCAATTTCACTATATTCTATAAAGAGATTCTACATATCTGCATTTTATTGAGATGCTTCAATGCATTATCAAATGATACTGCAATGCAGAAAATGTGACAAAACATCATGAAGAAAGATCATTCTATTAATTATGCCCTCTAATCCCTGCACTGGTTAAACACAGTCAGCACTAATCAACACACCACTCCAGCATGCATGTCATGTGTCACACGTTCTCTTCTCCAGCTCTAGTTTCATTCAGTAATAATGCAGATTCGGTCTTCATTTAAATTCTGTTCAAAATGCAGTGCATTGGAATTGTGCAGGTGGAACATGCAACATGGAATTGTAAATCCAGCACTGTGAACTGAATCACAAGCTGAGTATACTGTTACAGTTTACAGATTTTACCATTTTAGCAGAGAAAATACAAAATCAATTGTGAACAAAAAAAAGTGTTACACATCTTACATTTAATCTTGTTTGTTTAATTTAATCAGATTTTTTTTTGTCTTTGAAACATTTAATTTTAAACGTGTAAGCAGAAAATGCATTTAGGATAATGAAATGCAGGCTCCTAACTTTTAACTGGTACTGTTATCCATAATATCAAATTATTAGCATATTTTATTTAGAGTTCAGAATCAACATTAAAACAAAAAAGGCTTAAAATATGTCATTTTATATGCAATGAATATAAAATATGACAGTTAATTTGTTTTAAAATGAAATGAACACGAACAGTATTCTTACAGTTTTTGGAGATGCACTAGAATATAAAGTGCCAGCCAATATACAGCCACTGTTTAGTGTTTAATGTATGTAAGTGTTGGCTGCAGATGTGAAGTGTGTATATAGATCATATGGACACCCACCTGAACACTGCAGGTGGCAGCAATGACCCCATCCACTGGGGTTTCTGAAAAGGGGTCAAACATCCTGTCTGAGCGTCGCATGAAGTCCGGCTTCAGCAGATAGCTGCAGGAAATGTAGAGAGCAGACATTCTCACCTTTCTAAATGATTACAGACATTACACTCTCACACATTCTCTCTCTCTCTCTCTCTCTCACACACACACACACACACACACACACACACACACACACACACACACAAACACAGACGTAGCATACAAATACAGGTCTAACAGCAAAGAAAGTGATGTTTTTTCTACTACAGGAATTTACTTTAGAACATTTTGTATTTTATCAATCACCATATAGAGCAATCAGCTACGATGTTAAAACCACTGTCAGGTAAACGGAATAACATTGATTATCTGGCACCTGCCAAGGTGTGGGATATATTAGACAGCAAGTGAGCACTCAGTTCTTGTTGGAAGCATGAAAAATGGACAAGCCCCCAAGGTTCATTGATGTGCACTGAGAGGGTCTAGCCCACCTAGTCCGATCCCCTCAGCAGGGGAAATGCTGCAGATCAAGTATTCTCCAATAACAGTCGCCTATTTAAGCAGGATGGTGTGCCCTGCTACACTGTAACAACTGTTCAGGAATTGCTTGAGGAACATTACAAAGAGTTCAAGGTGTTGACTTGGACACCAAATTCCCCAGATCTCAATCCAATTCAGCATCTCTGGGGATGTGCATGACAAATAAGTCCAATCCATGGCAACTTCACCTCACAACCTCAATAACAGGACTTGAACGGTCTGCTGCTAACATCTTGGTGTCAGATACATTCAGGATGTCTTGTGAAGTCTATTTCAGCAGAACTATTTTGGCAAGACAAGGGGGTACGGGGTGAGATTGTGGTTTTAATGTCATGGCTGATTGGCATATATATGAAAATAAATATGTGGAAAATTACATTTGGTAATTAGATATCTTACACTAAATACTGTAGACTATTTTTACCATTTACCAGACACATTTACCATAGAATTAAAAATACAACCAGCTCCTTCTAAATGCTTATTAAAGAACCCTTTCCAAAGCCAATGTCAAAGACTAATACTACAGAGATTAATATACTATTTGATCATATTTTTGAGGATTTATTTAGAGCAGAAATCAAACAAAGTGTTTACAGTGACGTCAGTCTGTGCTATGCCTTTAAGGCAGGTGTTAATTATTTTTCTGATTAATTGTTCGGAAGAAGATTAATGACCTGAGCTTTTCCCATTACTAAACCCCATGAATCGTCAAACACAACAACAACACACACACACACACACACACACACACACACACACACACACACACACACACACACACACACACACACAGCAATCACGTTGTCAGTGTCTAGCTTCTAATAATGGGCTGTACTCCTCTGCATTTCTTCAGTTAGAGTGAAATAAAGCCCAGTAGAACTAGGCTTTAGAGAGAGAGAGAGTAACTCTGACAAACACAGGGGGGTGTAATCCTGAGAGAGTTTATTCCCTCAGGCTCGGCCTTTAGATGGGGAATCTCCATGCGGCCGCCTGTGAAGACCGATATTTAGCGAGTGCTCATTTGTGCTAATGCTGATCATGGATATGGGCTGCCGCTGGCTACGTTTAATGAGATGTGACACACTTTAATTGATGAGTTTTGCCATGACGAGGCACCCACACTCACCCACATGCGCCGTTATACTCAAACTTCCCCTGGTTCAGCTGCATGGCCAAGTCTGCAGACAGAGAAGAGAGAGTATTAAAAGCTTTGTGCTATAACATGCTAACTTTTCAAGTGTACTATCAATAGAAACACAGTAGTCTCGCATAGAGATGTCATTAATTTTCTGCACATTTATCTGAAACGCTAAACACAATTATACAGTAAAATCCAACAGGCACCAATGAGACAGAATGACCGTTTGGACAAAATTCTAATTCAGAGTGTTTCTTTGGCATCAAATGCTATTGATCAGTGAAGATGTTTGGTGACAGAGGTTAACTTATTTAGTTTTGCACTAGAACTCTGACACTAATGTAGCTTTAAGACACTAGTTAGCTTTGTGCATTGTGAGTTTAAATCCAGGCCTGTTAAAATTATGATTTATATTTTTTTATTTTTGCTGATTAATAATTGTCATCAAAATAAATGTAATTAATTTGCATTTTTTCTTTATTTTATGCAATTATCAAAGTACAATCGTAAATCAGCAACACTGGCTGATTATCTGTTTTGCTTCAGAGCAATTCATAGTTAATATTATGTTGTACTGATATGAAATGATACATGGCACTGCTGAGCATATACAAGTACTTATAGTACAAAATATTTACAGTTACACAATGTGTAAAAATGTACACAAAATTTAATTCAAATACCTAAAGTGTCACATATTTTATATTAATTACACATAATATGTAACTCAAAAAAAATATTCTAATAATTCAAGATTCTGAATTTCTGATTTTATAGCTATAAGTCAAACTGTTCAACAGTTAAAGAAAAAGAAAGTTTGAAACAGTATCAGTATCAACATTAAAACACAAGGCTTGAAATATGTCACTTTATGAATATAAAGTACCTGACAGTTTATCTTTATGAAATAAATTATGAACACAAATGAACTTTTCCACTATATTCTATTTTTTAGATGCACTATTATATAAACATTTCCCTATACCCTATTTATTCATATTTATTTGCCTCGCCTTAAAAATAATAAGTTAAATAATTTTGATTGTCTCAAAGAATTATGATCATGTGATTACAGTCACATACCTGCCTAAATCATCACACACTTGTCTCAAACCACATCAAAATATAAGGTAATCATAAATAAATATCTATCTACATGGATAAAAAACAAGAAACAGTCATCTCAAAGACATTATATGTATAAATAAAAATGTCAGCAGGTGTCAGAAACCACACAGATTATTTAACAACTCAATATGGTCTGACGTAAGCATGTTACTTGTTATCTACATTATCTTATATTAGCCTAGTCTCAGCTGATATAGTGTAAAAGTAATTATACATTAATATTTTAAAACTTCCATTTAAGGATCTGCTTTCAGAATAGACAATACTGCCTAATAATAATAGTAACAATATGAACGAAATGCCACCCTTTCTGAGGCTTAACAAGAAGGTGATCTCTTGATTTAAATAATTTCTCCTTTTAATCTTGTTCACCATTTCTTACCCTGTCTCTCCTGCCAGTTCAGCATTCAGTAACTTCACATGAGCCATATGTTCTGAGCCTACCGCCGGGAGCCACAGGGCAGCATCTGTTAAACAACATGCTCCTCTGTGTGTGTGTGTGTGTGTGGCCTTTAGACATGCAACTGACTATCTATTTATTCAGCCTTTTAGTCAAGGTGGGGACTCTCAGACATTTTCAGTTGGTCCAAATTTGCAGAAACTTTGGCTTGGAGAATGTTAATAGCCACTCTATTATATGATTGTGCTATAATTCTCACTCTTATGATGGTGTAAATTAGCTATGCATTCAGTTGACTACAGTCCAGAGAACATGATACAGACATCATGGCCCAAATTTCTCTCATCTGTAGCCAACAAAAGCATGAATTCTGTGTTATATGTAAGGTTTTTTTAAGGAGTATTTTCAGGTGTAAATCTCAGACAACAATTCAAGTTATAGATAGGCTTGGGTGGTTTAAAGGTATTTTTTTATACCGCGGTATTTAAATATGGTGACGGTATCTAAAAATTATGATGGTATTAGTCACATGATTATTTTTATTCATTCACAATCGCAGTGTGCTCGCAGATTCACTCCCACACACACACACACACACACACACTTGATACTTGGGTGTGTGTGTGTGTGCGCGCACGCTGCGATTCCCGCTCTGATGATCATATTAAAGTTCATTTCAGTGTCTTAATTTCGCTTATTTTGTTAGATAGAAGCGAAACAAATTCGCTGTGAATCACGAATTAATGTGGACGTCTCTTTCTCTCTCTCCGTGCCTGCTTGCATGATTTTTTTTTCTCTCTCTCTCTGTGCTCTCTCTCTCTCTCTCTCTGCGCTGCTCTCTCTCTCTCTCTCTCCGCTGCGCTCTCTCTCTCTCTGCTGCGCTGGCCATAGTTGGAATACCGTGTGTGTGTGGGGGGATCAAGGGTGCACTCAGCTGCAGCAGCCGCTACCGCCAATAATACCGCATACTGCGGTATTTTCTCAAGCTTATATCAAGGTATGAAAAACACCAATACCGCCCAACCCTAGTTACAGACATATGATAATAATTCAAATAATCTTAGGGAACACAAATATAAAAGGACCAGAGTATTAAAGTATGGATTAATATTAAGAATATTGGTAAAGATCTGTATTTTCTCTCATGTCTCATCTTAACACCTACAAGTGTGAATGCTGTAGTTTTATATTTGCATTATTTAGTAATATTTTAAATATTTATTTACAGAATTCAGCACCTTCACAAAAGTATCTATGGCCATGTTCACATTATCAGTCTGAAGTGACTGATTTCAGAGGCTTTTCAAGGCTTTGTGGACAGGACCCAGCTGATCTGTTCAAATCAGATTTAAATCACTTTCATATGTGGTTCTAGATTAGTTATGTATTCAATTGTGGGGTATTCAACATGAATGTGACCAATCAGATAAAATTTAATGTGTCATTATGCCTGTATGTATACACTCAGTGCCAAGCTATTGCTGGCTTCTCTCCTGTTTATCTACAGAGATGCTAATACAGCAAAAGTAAGCTGTCTGGCTTTTATTCACTTTCTCTACCTGATCATGTTCAGTCCACCAGCTGTTTAATGTCCTTCTGAGCAAAATGCAATGATCAGTTGGGTCACAAATACAGGGTTGCCAGACCCCCAAAAGCCTCCAGCCTTACAGAAAGCCACACTAGAAAGGCTGAAACTAGCCCACAATCTAAAGCGTCTAATCACAGACATATTCTCATAGTTTTAAAAAGTAAATGCTTTAAAAAAACGTCTTACTTTGTCATTCATTTTCTTTTCTATTTAGTACAAAAACCCTGTATCCCACCAGCTCAATAATGTTCCCTGCCATTTCTGCATTTTCACATACCTGGCAACATTGTACAAATTGGTGATGGTAATGAAAGCAACTTTCATAAAAGTATCAATGTGCACATGCATGTTGATTCAGAGACAGATTAATTCACATTACAGACAGATAGAGGTCACTTACATTTAGGAATATGAACAGTCAAGATAAAAAAAATTAGGAAAAAAATCTGAATTGATTATTGAGGCTTATAATGTGAACATAGCCTACACAGTAAATCTGCCAGTGTTAAATCAACACTATTAGAGTTAAATTAACACTGAGGGTGTCAAAATGTAACACTCTCAGTGTTAATTTAACTCTAATAGTTTTGATTTAACACTGGCAGATTTACTGTGTATAAGTTTAAAGTTAGTAAGAATTTGTTAATACTATGTTAAAATACCCTGTGGTAACTGATAATAAAATAGATATTTCTGAGATATGATTAAAAAAATGAAACTGTATCTGTATGACCGGGTTAATGTACACAGCTTGGGGCACTGAAATTCTTTGGACATGACGCATCATTTTAGTAAGTTTGAATATTCCATTGCAAAAAAGTATATTACCAGTGTCAAAACAACACCTTGTAATGTTCAGTGACAAGGACAGTTGTCATTTTCAAATTACAGGAAAGTAAAAGTAAAAGTCAAACACACGCAGTGATGATATGTTCTTTTTATACATATTCATTTGCCATGTTGCCATGGCCTGGCGATGCTGTGGGGCAGAGCTGTACCTGGGGTCTGAAAGTTCAGAGACACCATCTGGCAGCCAGCGTTCCAGAAGATCTGAGGCATGTAATTACTGGAGTCCACACGGCCTCCTTTGGGGTAGATTCGGCTCATCTGCCGCTTGTTGTAGCTGTACGTTTGCCGATGAGGAAAAGGCACAGAGGGAGGGCCATGCAAATGGGCAGCATAGTTATTTATAACTTGGAACAGCAGGGGTCCAAACTGTATTCCCAACAGAGGGACTGACAGCTATGAAAAAGCTACAGGAGTCTGTTTAACAGCAAATGTACTTATGGGTACATGAGAATGAAATAGCCTATCAGATGTGACTCGCAGGGCAAAAGGAAGGACTAAAAATAACTCTAATGATGAAGAACTGATCATATAAATGGATGCAATGGATCTCACTACTCACTGTCCACCCTTTCTCCTTATTTCCTTGCAATTAATTAAGTGTGTAGTCCTGTACTGCACAACAGTGCCACCACCTGGGCAAACCCTGCATACAACATTTACATATTCTGTAGTCAGACTGCACACGTAAGGCATTAAAAAGTACTTAAACAGTATTAGAAATGTAGAAATCATGCTGTCCAGTTAGGTAAAAGGATACTTTACAAACTCAATGGCGTTGGTTTTCAGGTAGCCTAAGCCAACAGACTCATTGAAGGATGACATGTTATGATAGATATTTTTTTCTGTAAAATAACAAACATTGTGATTACAAATATTATTACTAAATGACAAACACATCAGTTTTCAAACACAAAAACACTTTTGGTCATAATAACAAAAATAATATGAAAAGTACCCTCTGCAATTTCAAAGCTCTGGAATTTGACAGGCTGGGCATAGTTGACCATGGCAGAGAGGAATGGATGGATGTTTGTTGTGGCTCCTTCATACTTATACGAGGCAATCAGCTGCTGTTCTGCATCTGCATCCTCAGCATTCTCAACACCCTACAGCAGGACAACACAACAGTTTAGCTATTTCAATATTCAGAAATGTCACTGCTGTACATTATCTGTCAACAATTTCTACACAGCTCATTAATTTAAATTTATTTTTTTCAGAATCTTAAACATGTAAATGACATCTCCATTCAGTCACTCAGTAAGTGTGAAGAAATATCTTTAGATGTGTTATCTGAAAACATTCTTTGCAGTGAAAAAGCTGAAATACTGGACCTTCTTTTTGTTATCGAGATCTGAAGCCTCTGACACATCTGTTGTGTCTGCTTCTGTTGCCTCTGAAATCTCAGTGATCTCATCATCAGCAATCTGAAAGGAGCAGTCATGCATTACCATTAAAATATCACACTCATCAGTTAGGAAGAACATGTTATTAATACAATCCCAAAGTCATTAATGGAGCTGTGGTGATGGATATTAAAACACAAGCCCACCTTCTCCTTCTTGACACTATTTTCCTGTGTGTCTTGTTCACTGGGTTCTTCTAAGGTGTTGCGTGTTTTCGTCTCAGAGTTAACTTCTTTGCCATCGGCTGTTAAAATAAGCATGGAATTCAGTGTGGAAAATCATGTTTATCATAAAAAAATATTTTTATCATTTTCCATCCATCCATCCATTATCCCACCCGCTTAATCCTTATCAGGGTTGCAGTTAGTCCCCTACCCCCTCACTGGGCACAGGGCAGCGCATTACACTATCCAACTAAGCCCAGAATAGGGAGCCAATCCATCGCTGGGTGATTTTTATAATTTTAAAAGTCAGATATTATTTTTATCATTTAAAAAAAGCAAACACAATTTTTCTTGGCAGCTGTGTAAAGTATTCTGATTTAGGGTGAAGCTCAGATGGTAATCACTAATTAATAAATAACGGCTGGAGTGCTTTGCTTATTATTTGAAACTTATGTCACATTTAGGACCTTATCACAGGTTCTGCTACTACTTCACAATATAAAACATATTAATATATGTACTTTCTCTTTCTAGTTTGAGCACAATGAGCTAGTTTCATTTTTTTGTGTCTTTTGTTGTTGTTATTCAACAGTATCTCCATTTGTGCACAGAATTGTTTATTTGGCGACATCTAGGGATATGTACTTCTTACAGAATACCAAATATGCAAAAGGACTTAAGGCACATCAGAAAAGATAAAAATAAGAGTGCCAGGAGACACAACACAGCATGTAACTCCACTGAAACAAAGCAGGTTTAGAACTGTGAGGCTGCTCAGAGTGATGGTGGGGACAACAGTACGGTAGGTGCTATTCCTGTGTCCTGTTTGGATCTCAATGCTCCAGTGCAGTGACAGGGACACGTTCTTTCAGATAATGCATTAAAGCAATACATTAATTCTCCGAGGTCAGAAAACAATCCATGAACATCCTCTAAATGAGTAGTGGTGTTACCCCAATGTTTTGGCTAAATTTATCTTAATCATACTCATCTTCAAAAACTGGCTTTCTGACTGGTGGATGCTGACCACTGATGTTGGCTCACGTGATTCTCTAATGCTTGTCCGTTACATCAACACATAAGTGCAGTAAAGGGATAAATCATGGGCAACAGTAAAATTATTTTGTAATCCTGAAAAGCCTGTATAGATGATGGAATAACAAAGAAAACATAGCAAAGCAAAAAACGTATGAATAGAGAATCCAGACTGGAAGCGCTGATTGGATGAATACACACAGTAACTTCCTGTGGTATGCATAAGTGCACTGTCTGTAGATGACTCCATTAGACTATTGTCTAATTCACAGAGTGAAGATGTTTGAGCATCAACATGTATTTCTGGTGATCGGATCACGGTAATCAGATTTCACCTGGCCACATGAAAACTCTCAGGACACACTGTTACTGGATTATGATCAGGTCACTCAAACCACATAAACGTGCTGGTCAGAGACAGATCTTGACCACATTAAACACACAAAAATTGTGCTTTTTTGTATCTGCATAAAACCACAGACCAAAAATGTGTCTGTTGAGTGCTGATTAACAACTGAGACAATAAATGAGGAGAAACAATATGAAAGATATGTGAGGTTGGAGTATTTCTTCTGATATTGGATAGCGTACAATAAACTAGAATTAACACCACAGACTGTTTAAAGTAGGTTACCATAAGTAAAACAGAAATAATGCATGTGCTGAAGCCCTTGTAAAAAAAACTGGGATGTTTTTGCTTGTAAAACCACACTGAGATGGATTTTAGTGAAAACTGTAAATGGAATCCAGCTAAAGTATACTGAGATATGATCCAGACAGGAAGCTAAAGCTCAGAGTGACTGACAGGAGAATACAGAACAGGGGCTTACTGTTGTCCATGTCTTCTTCATTCTCATCCTCTCCGGCCTGCACACTCATCTCCCCTGCCTCCATGTGTCTCTTAAACGACTCCAGTTGCTCTGCAAACAAACACACAACAAGGTCAGTCAACATACAGCATTTGTTTTGCTGTTGGCAATAACATTAATACACACATATGGTAGGATACTGAACGTGGGAATAGATTCATTAGAGACATCTTGAAGTGATGCAAGTGTGTCCAAGAACACAGATGAATTAAGGCTTGAGCCAAAACTCCAAAGCTGATGCTATTAGAAGGCAAAGACGGTCTTTAACAAGCTTCAGCTTTAAAAAGATACATACTCTGCTCCACTTCAGGTTTTAAGCGCTTATTTTTTATGAGGATTTTTCTTTTAAGGTCATTTGGAGAAGGCAGTGGACGACCAGGCTCAATCTAAAAAGGAGGGAAATATGACATAATTACTATTGTGAACCCATTCATATCTTAATTTATCAGACCCTGCCATCCAAGTTTGTTTATTTCCTGTACTTTTTGTTTGAGGTCATGTTTCACACACTGTACATAAGTGCTGAATGTACCTGTTATAGACATCAGTATAGTGTGTATATGTTGTACATTTAGCTCACACACTGTATACGCAAACACACTAATGACTTCATTACATATACCGTACATACCTTGTATCTACAGTGGTGCTTGAAAGTTTGTAAACCCTTTAGAATGTTCTATATTTCTGCATAAATATGAATAAAACATCATCAGATGTTCACACAAGTCCTAAAAGTACAAAAGGGATCCCAATTAAATAAATGAGACACAAATATTATACTTGGCCATTTATTTATTGAGGAAAATGATCCAGTATGACATATTTGTGAGTGGCAAAAGTATGTGAACTTAACGCTTCCGGTGACTGTTCTTTAACCATTCTTTGGTAGAACGACTTGTGTGATTAGGGTTGTTGTCTTGCTGCATGACCCACCTTCTCTTGAGATTCAGTTCATGGACAGATGTCTTGACTTTTTTTTTTCAATTTTGTGATATAATTTAGAATTCATTGTTCCATCAATGATAGCAAGGTCCTTTGTGACCTCACTGACTATTACACACCTTGCTCTTGGAGTGATCTTTGTTGGTCGACCACTCCTGAGGAAAGTAACAGTGGTCTTGAAGTTCCTCCATTTGTACACAGTCTGACTGTGGATTGATGGTTTTGTAAATTTTGCCTCAATAAATAAATGACCAAGCATTATATTTTTGTCTCATTTGATTAACTGTGTTCTTTTTTATCTACATTTAGGACTTGTGTGAAAATTTGATAATGTTTTAGGTCATATATATATGCAGAAATCTAGAAAATTTTAAAGGATTCACAAGCTTTCAAGCACCACTGTACACTCATTGTCCATTTTTATGTATATTTGACCATATAGGTGCACTTTGTTTTGGTTGTTGAACTATTTTCACTCCAGCAGTGATATTGAGGTGTTTAAATACATCAGTTGATAGCAGCACAACACACCCTAACATACAACCATCACATCACTGTCACTGTATACCGTACTGAGAATGATCTACCACCCAAATAATACATGCTCTGTGGTGATCCTGTGACCACTGAAGAACAGGGTGAAAAAAGGCTAACAAAGTATACAGAGTTCTAATATGCAGTAAATATGAATACTCTATTGTCTATGAGGGGCACATTCTTACAAATGACCTAATATTCAATATGACATAATATTCATTATGACATAAGCCAATGTTAAAAAAAAAAAGGTCTATTGGGAGTTAGCCAGATACAGTGAGTGAGAAGTGAGCTAGAACATTACGTACTGGGAAGCCCTCCAGTGGCTGTTTGAGTAATAGGTCTCCAAAGATGTCCTCACAGTACTTGGCCATCTTATACTGCTGAGGTTTACTGCAGAAATCCAACCAAACATGAATTGTAGGAAAAATAAATATTAGTCACATTAGCTTTTGCATTGTTAGTGCTGGAAGACAATGGACAGCCTTCACATAATGAGGATATCCAATTTTAAAACTGGAGTGAGAATTGTGTTAAGGGAAAATACATGCAAAAACAAAACTGTTTGTTGACTTTGGCTACAGCCAGTGAGCTCAGTTTACCTGCAGTGGTTTTCAAATGACAGAATAACAGGATATTCTGATGTCACAAAAGCTGTCTCTTTAATAGCCTGAATTACATCCTGTAACAATACACAGAGGAAAGTAGCAGATTAATTACTCAATGGCTAATTATTCTATATTTGTTCAAGCACAATCCTATTATCCAATGATGACAGTTGAAGTTCTGGTAATCTGATGTTGTACTGTATCTCATCTTAGTATTTTCAGTTACATTCCTTTCCTTATTTAGCCATATTTTACAAACTTGTTACACCTATATACAGAAATATAGCTAGCTGATGTTGTTTAGCCAGTTTACTCACTATGGAAATATTCCATATATTCATATATCAAATTTAAAGGCAAAATGCATGAACGTGTAAAGTAATAATATGCTTGTAAGGGCAAGTGTATGTGTATTCAATATCAACATTTATGCTTGTGTCAATGACAGATGCTCTTGTCCATTGACTTACTAGTGCTTTGCTATTCAGGAAACATAGCTCTATATTAGTGCAAAGATGCTAGAGTCTAAAAGATGCCCTTGAACTAAGACACTGCCAAAAACAAGAGTTAGCACTGACATCTAGCCATATACACAATATGCAATATAGAGACATTTCCTAAGTGTAATATAATTTTTAATTAGTGCAAGATTAGTGGGTATTCAAATGCGTTTTAAAGACAATGGTCTTCAGCTGGGCACAAAACTCCACTGTTCTGACACCCAGAAGGTGCCAGGAAATCTCTTGTTCATATACACTGTATTTGTTTACCTAAAATATAGGCTTCTATGCTAAATCTTGCCATTACCATATTTTTATTTTGTATAATGGATTGTGTGCAAGTGCAGTGTATATATGCTCACTTTAAAGAGAATATCAGTGCACATGGCCTTCCCATGGGTAATAATGGGCTCCTGATCCTCCCCTTTTCCATCCCAACAGTCCAGCTCTACACACCTGAACATACACATATGCACACAGACAGACCACACACACACACACACACACACACAGAGATAGAGAGAGAGAGAGAGTGTGATTAAATAGGGATTAGAGAATAAACAGTGAACCATAAACACCATCTTTCTTATAATTCTTTAGATTAGATTAAATGTTGTCATTGTGCAGAGAACAGGTACAGAACCAGTGAAATGCAGTTAGCATCTAAGCATAAGCATAAACACAGTATTATTTACATATAAAGTGTAGGAAAGTAACCATGGCATGCAATGAGGTTACAAACTGTACAATTAAGACAGTGGAATTACCCACAATCACATGCAGAACTAACATAACAGAGCTTACCTGCACCCTGAGAGCAGCACCTGTCTGTACATTTCCACTGAAGATTTGCCTCCAAACTGTCTGCCCGTCAGGTATGTGTTGTGAGAGGAGCTGATAAAGTAGTGAGCCAGCGGTTGGTCCATATCCTGGCACATGTCCAGACGGTCCAAAAACACAGGCGCGTTCTCGTCTGACATCAGGTACCGACAGAAACCATCACTGGACATACGACCTGCAGCAGAAATGAGAGCATCATTATGTACTTATTTAAATAATGGATGACAAATCAAGGCAGTGATAGCTTGGTGCTGTGTTAAATTAGTTTAATGCCCTGCCCAGCGGCCAATGAGGGGGAACTCATCGTGACCCTGACCAGGATTAAAACGTTAAGAAGATGGATGGATGGATGACAAGTCAATGTAAACTTGAAGATGTCATCATTACTAATTAGTCAATCATGAAAAATAAAAATAGTTTTAAAAAATAAATTTAAATTCTGAGGACTAATCCAATTTGATTTCTGATATTTTGTTTGAGAAATATTTCAGAATTATATAGAGCTGTTACTATTTGTTTCAAATATTAGGTCATGTGAAAGAGTGATGAAGTTAAATAAATAAACTTCTTGACGTGACTGAACTCAACATGTTCCCATGTGTAAATGAATTTGATAATAAGAAATATGTGTTTTTACTATTTAAGCTGTGTTTCATCTTTAAGCTCAGTAATGGCTGAATAATAATAAAAAAAAATCTTTGATAAAGATGTTTGACATCAGTCAGTCTTTGTCTTTACATCTTATTCTTGCATATTTTCCTCAGATTTTAACTCCTAACTCTGAAGACAAGATGCACGGATTAACACAATTAAAGGTATAAGATTCAATCTTAAATGTTAACAGTCTTAAATACTTAAATTCACCACAAGATGGCAGCATACTATCACTTAATTTGGATTGTGGCGAAAGCAATTCATCTTGTGAACAGTTTGTTCTGTACCTCAAACACCTCAAACCCTCAAACATCTTTAGCTGTCCTTAAATCATTAAAAGAGTACAGGTCTCTGATTCTTCTAATAAAGTCACCTTTTTTCTTCAAGTCCTCATCTCTCTCGTACTTCTCGATTATCTGCATGACTCGTTTGGGGTCGTAGAAGGGAAAAAGGATCTCGTTCAGTCGGGGGTCCCGCTGATTCTACACACAGCACAGCACACTCTTATTAGAGTACAGTTTTCAAGCATGAGCTCAAAGACAGAACATCATCGCCTACCTTCATGAGTCATTAAGCTCGTCTATGACCTTATAAAGGTATTGCTTTAGACAATGAAGGAACATCATAAATATTCTACATATAAGTGGAGAGCTGTATTTGTTAGCCAGATGAGGTGTATTTTGGTAAAGCATAGGGACAGGTGGGTAGTGTCTGACAGGGGAAGGGAAAGCAGTAGTTTGATGAAAAAACTAATTAACACAGTTTTGCTCCTGATAAACTGTAATCAATCAAGTAATTCTAGTCAATCAGGATGATTTTTCAGCCAAAACGTACTTTTTGAGTTCTTCACTGGAGTCATGAGGCTAATTCAGCTAAAAAAACTAATCTTATATATACAGCATTTAGCATTGTACAAACTATGCAGAAATCATCCTACACTTGTGTTGAGTTAGGTAAACAGATACAAAATAGATCATCTTATTTGGTTTCTGATACCATATGACATATCTTCCATAAAAATGGAAAATATTGCGAAAAATAGTTGTTGTATCCAGTATAAAGTCATATTTTGTCTGTAATATTGATCATTTTGATTGCTGGCGGATGTTGGCAAGCAGTTTGCATGATTGTTAACTGGCTTATGTTACTAGTTAGCTAGATGAGGCTAGTAGATCCAATGCAAAACTACAAAAGCCAAAATCAGACACCAAATGACTTCATTTGCAAAAATCTATATTTCCATTCTTGTCATGTTTCAGTTTTTGACTGGGTATAGCTTTTTAAATTGTGTGTAAATTTCATGATCATTGTGCCAAAAGATGAGGCGGCACAAGGGCTTGGTGGTTAGCATGCTTGCGTCTCAGCGCTGGGGTCTTGGGTTCAAGTAGAGTTTCCATGTTCTCCCTGTGTGTGTGTGTGTTTCCCATAGGTCTATGATTTCCTCCCACAGTCCAAAATCATGTGGGTCAGGTGAATTGGGTACTCTCAATTGTCATGGTGTGAATGTGTGTATGTCTCTGTGTGTGTGGATTGGTGCCCTGTCCTGACTAGGGTAAAATTTGTGTAATGCTTTGCCCAGAACCGAAAGAAGGGGCAGGGGCTCTCGCCGCAACCCTGACCAGGATTAAGTGGTTAAGAAGATGGATAGAACCAAAAGAAATGGTCCAAAATTACTTTGATGGTTTTATTTTGTTCATGCTCCTTTAAAATGAAAAATTTTGGAAGATATAGTGTTTTTGCAAACAAATTCTACAAATATGATTTGGTTGTTTGATTACATTTGATGTCAACTGTGTGAATTAGATTTTCCCCAAAAACTACCTCTTTTAATACAGACAGTAATGCGGGAAAGAAAGGAGAATCAGTGCTGCTCGCAGAGTCAACACACTGCCAGTGACCCTTATCTAGGGTAACTCATTTCAGTCACACTCAGGGGGTTAAAAGGACTAGTGTGTTTGCAGCGACACGAACACAAAAGCGCATGCGTGCACAGCCAGAGAGTAAGCAAACACACATGCACACAACACATGAGAGGCAAGCCAGCATCTGCAACAATGGGCCAGCACGACCCTAACCGTAGCCATGGTTACATAAGGCAGGACGATGGGATTGGTGGGCAGGTAATGAAGGAGGCGGAGCATGCAGACATAAGGGAAGCTGGGTAAGCAGTCACACAGAGAAGTTAATGAATGATAAAGAGCTTACTTCATTCAGAAAGCTGACTAACTGGTCTACAGTTAAATAATCAGTTTTGTCCCCATTGCTGCAAAGAAATTAATTAGGAGAAATCTGTTACATTAAAACTAACAAAATAATTAATGCTAAAGAAAGAGCGGATTAGATATTACAATGCAACTCCTGCTACACGCACTATGTGTGCTATAAGGGCTAATACGTGTTCTTCAACTTTGTATTTTTAAAGGTTAGTTGAAACAGTACAGGTTAATGTTAAACAGTTGAAGCAGGTTAGGTTCCTTTAAGGGAGTTAGCATAGCTCAGACCATCAACCTTATTGCCAAATGTTTAATGCTTGAATATAGAGGTACGCCTCAATGAAACATCACAAGCATCAGTAAACACAGAGATTTGAAACAAGAACATGACTGACCAGTGTGTAACACCAGCAGAGTGTATCACAGGGAAATTATCCTGCTTGACAGTCAAAGTCTACATAAATCAGCACAAGTGCTCTGTTTTGTTTATGCTGTTAGTTGGGACCTACATCTTTTTGAAGAGTTCTTCGATATCTGTGCGCGGGCAGATTTTCTGAGTGAGAGCATAGAAGACATCAAAGGTGAACATGGAATGATCAATTTCATCATTCTGGGGGAGAAGAAAATGAAAGAAAATTAGACAACTATTATTTACAAGTGTATCTCAAAAATGTGAATATTGGGGGGGGGGGGAAGTGACATTTCAAGCCTTTTTTGTTTTGATCAGTATCACTTATAGCTCCTAACAATGTGAAATAAAATATTTCATTTAGAGTTCTAAGTAAATTACTATCAAACAGTGTCAACATTGAAACAAAAAAAAAGGTTTGAAATATGTTACTTTATGTGTAATGGATGTAACATTTATGACAGTTTACCTTTTTGAATTAACTTATGAACATAAAATAACTTTTTCATGCTATTCTAATTTTTGGAGATGCCCTAGTATTTTCAAAGAAATAACACACTAGTACAGTTGTTTTGGAGGAGGGGGGGTTATACTAGAGAAAAAAAACTCACAATCTCCCCTTTATTCTGTTACAATATATTATTACAAGCCATTTTGGAGATATGACATTTTTGTTACTCTGTTTTGTAACTGTGTGGACTACTCAGGGGGTATTTCAGAAAGCAGGATTTCTCAAAGTCAAACCTGCCCAATGGGAAGAGAGCAGCAGGACATTCCAATTGGATAATACTCAAGGTTGGGCTTAAGCAGTCTAACCATGAAATCCTGGTTTGTGGAATACCCACCTTGTCAAATGGCGTTTTGTTTTTGAATTCACATTTCTTTGGTTTTGCTAAATTTCACATACTGGAACAAAACAACATACAATGTGACCTGTGCAAACACATTTTTTCCAATGTGTTAAACTGAGAATGTATTCACTTCTTTGCACATAGCTAATAAGCAAAGCATGTCATTTGACCAACGTTATAAACTTTGCTTAAGTCTGTATAAACCAAACACAATTTGAGTACATTTTACATTACAACTTTATTATACAATATACAGCTATATAATAAACAACAAAGTTATATCATTACATATATTATATATATTAGGTTATTATTTTTCAATACAAAATGACATTTAAAATCCACTCACCTTCCCACTGGGAAGGCCAAGCTCTTTAAGGGCCTGAAATATCCCTTTCTCTGTTTTGCCAGAGCCAAAAGTCCTTGTGATGCTGTAATAAAGAGCAAGAACATGTGCACCACCAGATCATCCTTAATATAGACCTGCTTCATTCAATTTACTCAATAATTTCAGTGACCTCAACAAAGCCCTTATAACATGAGATGAGTGGAGCTGAATGAGGCAGCCAGGAATGAAAAGGTAGAAGAACTTACCCTCTGACTGGGATTTTTCCATTAACATTGGTTAGAAAGGACAGTCTCATCCAACTAAAAAACATTAAAAACAATGTCAGAGTTCAGATGGTCTGACTTGTGTCTTCATATGAAACCGAAAAGCTGCAACTGCAATCTGAATAACAGGAATAATGTTTTTCACATTTGTCTCACCGCTTCGGGCACACATTCTCATAGCCTAGTGTGTTCACTAGTGTGTGTGTGTGTTTCACTGCATGAATGGGTTAAATGCGGAGGTCAAATTCCGTTGTGTGAAAAATCACATTGGCTAAATTGGTTCATCTTCATCTTAATCTTAATCTTAATCTTTATGAGATAAGATGTGATTATAGAATATCTGCAGCCTGAGGACAGCTGCTCTTTCCAGCACAGCAATGCAAAGATCAAAATTAGATTTTTACACAGGGCAATGTTAGAGGGGGACAGAGAGGAAAGTAAAAAAAAAACTACAGAAACAGAAAATGTAGTATACTTTGTATTTGCTGACTCTTCATATCTTCTAAGCAGATACTGAGAAATATTGTTTAAATAAATGGTTAACTTTAAGCTGTTCATTTTGTACACTTGTTTAATGAACACTAATGTTAAATATTAACAGAAGTGTCCAAAAATAAGTAGCCTATAGCAATGCAGTTTGAGTTGAGTGGTCAGTCTTTAAAATTATTTTTCCTTTCTCAAATGTAAAATGAGAAAACATGACTAAACTGGCCCTCAGTGAATATTTCTGTAAAATGCTGGAAAAAATGCATGATGGGGGAGGTTTGTCCACTGATACTGGGACATTTTCAATGCAAGCATGTTTGATTCCCCATCTGACCTATAGGAATCAATCGGGCTCCACCATCAACAATGTATGGATCTGTATCCATATTAACTAGAGATGCACCAATATGGAATACATGAGTCCAGTGTGATAGCTGATAATTAACGAATTGTGGCCAATACTTATGTCATACTGATAATGTAAACAAAGTACTTTAGTGTAAATATTGTAATGTAAAATTCATGTTACATTATGGCCATTACAGGGAGTTGTAATGTGGCCAGCAGTGGTCGAGGTATGATCTAGAAGAAGGACAATTCTAAAAATGGGACACAAAATGATCAGTTGGAATTATCAGTTAACATTTAAAAATGTGGATGATACCAATAATTAATTTTTGCTTCCACGTATCTGCAATAATGGAATCACCAATATATTGTGCATTTCTTAACATTAAATTACATATTTGCCTAATTAATTTCTGCATTTAAACATGGCATAATGTACCAGTGCAAGCTACAGTGCTTTTCATTTTTTTATTGTTCTTATTTCAATGCAGTAAACCTGATGTTTTTAGTGCTCTTTAGTTCACATCTGTATTATTCTGATTACTACACACCATGTACTGCAGAGAACGTTTTTAGAGATTTCTTTAGAGAGAACATACTGCAGCTATATTAACAATTACTTGGATAATAATAAGGTAATAAGTACCTTATTAATAATTGGTAATAAGGATGAAAAGAAACTCTATTTACCAATGAACAAACAAGTAAACAAAAAAGCTGTATTGTTTTCTTACATTATTTCCCATCTTTGTGTATGGACTTGGTCAGTACTACTTACTGCTTCTTAAGACAGGTCATTGGACACACGTTGTTTGCCTTGAAGTTGTGAATGACCGATTTCAACCCCTCCATCCATTTCTGTGAACAAGCAAACAGAGCCACGGATTAGACAAGACAGCTGCCGTAGCGATGTAAACAGCACTTAACGGCCGCCAATGAAAAAACAAACACAGCGAGAGGAGATATTCTGTGAAGTAGAGTGAAAATAAACTATAAGCGAGAGGGTGGTGTTGATGTTTACAGAAGGTTTCAACAGGCCGAGCTTGTGGCTATGCATGTGTGTGAAGGACAGCTGAATGTCCTTGAGGAAGGTTCATGCTTCTGGAGCAGCACAGTGACCATCAAAAAATGCTTCTGAAGCCACTTTTAAGCGAATAACAATGTGTATCTGCAAATAACAGCATTCCAAAGAGTAATGCTGTTCAATATTGTATAATAAACAATACTAAACAGCTCTTAATTTACTGATACACTTGCTGTACAATGATGTGGTGAATGACACAAGCAGTGCCTGACTGTGTTATTTATGAAGACAAAGGAGATTATTATTTTCAACAGAGTTGTACATTCACTGTACTTTCAGCTAGCTGATGACCTTAGGCTACATGCGCACTATATCTACGTTTGGGTATATGTGCAGTGCGTTTTGCCCTTCAGAAAGCCGACATTGCCCTTTTCTCAAAATAACTCACCATGAAACATACAGATGTGGTCCTGATGATAATAAATAATTCATTATATGCAAGCCAGATGCATAAAACAACTTGCATGCATTTGATAAGTCTATTCAGGCTTGTGTTATCCAGCGTCCAGCAGATGGCACTCCATCTCAGACGCAGACCCCGCTAAGACTCTATGAGACATCAATCGGTGGGCCATAAGCAGAGTGGGATTACAGTGAGAGAGGTATTCCTCCTCTGTGAGCTGCACTAACCTCAGGCTGCATTTGTAAAAGCTCCTCTGTGTGCTCTCACACTGCTTGTGGCTTTGAGCCAGGCGTGTGAGAGTAAGGACAGCAGTGCTGCCTCTGGCTGCTTCCCCACACAGGGCCTGCAGCCACTGCACAATATAAGTGCAAACAGCATGAACAAAAGGCCTTGCCAGAGCTTTTCCATTGAGTGTCTCTGTGTGTGTGTGTGTGTGTGTGTAGTGGACAGAATACAAGTAATTTTTGAAGTGTCAAATGTACTTTGTATTTTAAGAGGAACTTTCATTGATGCTTGTTTTTCTTTATACTAGTGGTGATAGGAACCAGGGGTCACGGTGTTTATTAGGTGTGTAATAAAGTATCAGTACACTTCATTATTGCAATATTATGTTGTGCAATGCTGTATCCATTCTTAAAAATATTAATACTAATTTTTATTCAACTGTTTACAGGCAAGGTGGCATTGGTTCATTTTGTATTGTGTTTAAACCCCTTACTGCTAGATAACAGGGCTGTAATATTCCGCCATTAGACTCTTCCACTCCAGCATGAATAAGTAGTGTAAAGGTGCACTGCTGCAAGTGTTCACAAAATTAGATTTTAAAAATAGACTATTGCAATATATCACAATATACTGAACTGCAACCCTTGTATCATATGTTGCATATTGCCAGGTTCTCACCAATACACAGCCCTCATGTCTACAATTTTGAATGCTTATTTTATCCATGTAAAATCAAAGAACCTACATCATGGTTGTTGTAAAAAAGTACCATTTTATCTTACAACACCTTCCTCCATCTTCCCCAATATCATATTTCAAACTTGCAACCACTTTATCTAATAACTTTCTCTGAGGTAGCTTTTAAAGGCATCAAAGGTGTTGGATGTCTGATTCCTATCACAGCTGTTGTTAACAGTTTTGTTCTAGAAGTTTCTCTAGAATTGAGCATTTCACATCACCACTGTCAATTTCTCTGTTTGCACATCAATGACTGAATTATGTTTCTGAAAAGAAAAGTGACATCCCCTTTATTCCTTTAATTATTATTGCTATTATTTTAATTACTTACTAACTGCTCATTTAAGTTAAATTATAATTAAGGGTTCAGAAGCATCCGATTGTGAGAATATGATTAGATTCACAATAAACTTGTGAAAAATAATCACTGAGATTAAAGTAAATATGCAAATTACTGTTGATAATCCACTGAAATATAAAGAGATCAGGTTCATTTTCAGAGTTATTGTTGCTTCCAGACCTTCAGCCTGTACTGTGTATGTACGTGTGCCTGTGTGTTTGTGTGCGTGAGAAATTGACTCCTCCAGGGCCTAGCCTGATTCAGGCATTGATAATCTATGCAATCCATTTCGTTAGAAATTCAGGCATGGGCTGAACTCAACAGCAATTTGTAGCACAAAAAGCTCTAGTTACCTTAGCAGACTTCTCCTCCATTGTTTTATAGCTTTGTCTAATGCTCCTAAATCACCTTCTGTTTACACATCTGTCACACAGGCTAGTCAAAGCAGAGATTTCCATAGTGATATTCTGTGGTAGCGGTTACCTTGGCGGTGTCAGCGCTGTCGGCCACCATGTACATAAAGCTGAGGTTGACCAGGTCAGGGCCACTGCACACACAAATGATGCAGCCCTCTAGATCGGCCTCATTTTTCCCTGCTGCTTCCAGAGAGGCGAGGATCTTCGGGTCCTGTGACAGGCAAGACAGGAAACGATGAGAAACAAATAAAATTATCATTAATCAAAACGCAAGACCAAAATCGGTTAATTGCACGTAGTCATTTTAAATCAGTAAGAACTTTCATTAACATTATGCATTATATTTATATCTTGTATTGTGTTAATTTAATAATAATAATAATAATAATAATAATAATAATAATAACAATAATAATAATAATAATAATAATAATAATAATAATAATAATAATAATAATAATAATAATAATAATAATAATAGAGAGAAATCAATACAAATTGGCAAATCATATTAGCCAAATGATCTATCTTTATATAAACTCACCAAATTTAACTCTGAAGTCAATTCTGATTAAATTAACTGGAAAAGGTCAAAATTCATGATTAATATATGATGAACTAGCCCTAGTGGCTCACCACTTGCTCTTTGTTCATCGGACACCTCCCTTGAGTGGTTTGAATTAGCTTGTTTCAACCTCAAGTTCAGACACAGTAAAACTCCTAAGTCCTTCTCTGCACTCATCTTTACTGTGTCTGACCAAATTGCCTTTCAGGCTTTTATCTCTCTAATAACATGCCACAGGTTATTACTTTAGACCTGTTTTTAGAACAGAATCTGCCGGTTAACTGTTACAGCATTCATTTGAGTCCAGTTGAACTTATTTTAACACTGTAGGTGTAATTTCAACAGACATTATGAAAGTACAATACTACACAACGAGCAACTGAGGCTGGTATAGTGATGTTAGTTAAGAGAACATGTTAACATATAAAATGCTAAGTCACCCAAAACAAAACAATGAAATTCTAGAGGAACAGAATTGTTAAAAGTGGTGGTGAAAGCAACCAGGTGTCAAACACTTGTAATGCCTCTAAAAGCTACCTTCACTGAAAGTTACAACATGGAACACCACTATTTTAACATTATTAACATTACATATAGAAACTGTCTTGACCATTCCTGCTTCCTATCATATCCAGTGTCAGTTTCTCTACACTGCATCTTTTCACACTAAACCACTTTGAATGACTTGAGCTTACATCAGTTACATTATGTAGAGGCTATGTAGAAGAAAGGAGTCTCCAGGCTAACACCAGTAAGCTGAGGGACAGTTCCGTCCATCAGGCTGCTTTACTCTCTGCCTGCTCTTCCTTTAGCCCCCTGCTTACACAATTCTGGATTTCAATACCTTCTGTATATGTAAACTATTGTTTAAAATGTACAGTTTACAATATACATTTGCACAACCAAACCTACAGTCTACAGACTTTCAGTCTGCAATGTTTACAATAATGTTTACAATGTTTGATGTTTACATTTACACTTTACGCTAGCCATACAGACCTACAGACTTGATTCTAAATCGCTTTATAGCACTTGTCACATAGCTCTGAGGTGATATCAGGGACCTTATTATTTATACTTATTGCTTAATGTACATTAATATATCATATTTTCATATATTTGTATACTTAGTGTTTATTTAGTGTTTTTTTAATTTTGTGATGTTGCACCATGGGTCTGAGAGAAAAACTATTTAAATTCTCTGTATGTCCTATACATATTGAATAAAGACAATAAAGCAGACGTTGACTTCTGATTTGAAGTTTTGAAAAAAACATGGAGTTTCCTTTAAAAAGAGAAAATCAATGGTGATGTGCACATTTATGCAGTGTTCAGATATAAACTTATAGGACGACATTTTGCTTGGACAGATCAGGACCACTTTTCTGATACCAATAGATGAACTTTAAGAAAATGTTTTTTTAATTCACTTTTATTCTGTGGAGCCTCACCCAAATAGGCAAGGCCAATTCTATCTCCCTTATGCATTTTTACACTCTTGGCTATTGCTAACAAAGCCGCATGGACAACAAATGTGTGCTTACAGCTTAACATCAGCATTACCTTTGAAATGGCATTATAACAGCATATGAAATTGCACACATTAAGTCGCACTGAGTCAGCAGATCAAATCTAGTCTGACGCTCATTTGCCTGTTTAACACTGTAAGCTCCCTGGAGACAATGTGTTCCCACATTCATGATAAAATAATGAAAAAAACGTCAAATTCAATTTAATGACATGTTCAAAAACTGCAATGGAAACAATGTCTGCTGAACGTCTAGAAATGTGACTGAAAAACCAAAGCGTTGAACTCCATTAATTCGATAATGGTCTGTTATTGAAATAGCGAAACAATAGAGCTCCATAATTATGTAATCTACTTAGGACTACAATAGAGATGTGCAGCGCACTTAAGTCATGTACAATGACACACAATAGCTCATGATCTGCCTTTGTTCTACTGTTTGTGGGCTTGTGCTAGCAGAAACACCATTTGTCACTAAACCACACAATGACAATACAACATAACGCCTCCCGCTCTGCAAACAACAGAAATGGCACCTCCTTATTTATTTTCACAACCCCCTCCCAAGCACAAATATACAGAGATATACACCCACAACTAAACAAAAACATTTCTATGGTAGGTATCCATCTGACAATATGTCTGGAGAGTGGGACTTTGAATTATTTAAGGACTTCTACAGAAAGACAAATAGAAAAAAGGGCAGGAAGAGACCGGGTCAATATTTGAGGCTCAGAGAACATACTGAATTATCTTTAATGGTTGATAACATTAGATAGAAGTGCCAGAACAAACAAAAGATCATTTTGAGCTGCTCACATTTGCTGTTAAACTGGATTGTTTGCAATGTTTTCTTCAAACACTTCAGACATACTTAGAAAGAAGGAATCATTTGAACCCATCCAAAAAACCCACAATTTCTACAATCTATAAGTGACATTGAAAGTATTTTGAAGCATTGTTAAACTGATGTCTGCACTGACAAGCAAAAGAAATCCCTGAAGGTCTGAAAGTTCATCCTCTGGCCTAAATCTGGTATTAGGCATGGCATCTTTAGGTGCATGTTTATCTGCTCCAAAGAGTCCTATTTTATTGGCAGTACTTCTCTACAGGTAGGGCTGGGCGATATGGACTAAAAATTATATCTCAATATTTTTAGCTGAATATCGATATATGATATATATTGCAATATTTTTTATTCCCATAAGGTAATAAGATCACTTCTGAGTCAAAGCTACATGTCCCAAAAGTCACACAGACACTTTTATTACCATTCAACCATTGATGTACATCCATAAGACTCACAGCTGTGGTATTAACATGTAAACAGAAAACCTACAGAGCAAAAAAAGCTAAAGGCTGACTTGTTCTTAAAAAAGTCCATTTCCAGTGAAGCAAAAGCACATCACAGGTATGAGTTTTGCAACATGGTTTGTTTCGGAGCTTGAGAAAAGCTTCACGGTCTGGGCTGCAGCACAGTTTCACACACTCCTCATACGGCTCTTTATGATGCCGTTTTAAATGGTGGAAAAGATTACCGGTGCTCGAACCTTTTGTCCGGACTTGAATACGTTACTCTGCTGCACATCTGACACTCTGAATCCAAAACATCTCCACATAATTTAGCCATTGTTTTTCTTTTTACTTAACAACTGCTCTGTGATCATTTCTTTCCCGTCTCTCCGTCTCCATGCCGGCCCGTCACTGCCTGCCTCACGCAGTTGTCAGGTCCAACAAAAATATCCAGCCCAATGTCAGTGTAAAACCCGCCCTTCATAAGCTTAAATTAGCCCAAAATATGTCTATCACACGTTTGAAGCAAATGGCAAAACAACTATGAGTGTACGACTTAGTATTTTGTTTATAAGGGATTTATTATCAGTCCATCAAACCTTTTTCTTTTTCCCAGTCCTTGCAATACCGCCTACTGTGTTTCCCCATTTACCTGGCATATTAGCTAGTAACTGTTTTCTCTTCACTCCCCCCCCCCCCCTCCT
>BRDA01055155.1:1259-56223 GCA_036984385.1 Crenuchus spilurus | reverse complement strand
ACACCTCCACGGTTGTAGATTATAAAATAAGTCTTATCTTGTGTTTAGTGTCTAGTTTTCAAATTTGACTCTCTTACATAGTAAAATTCCCTTTTTATACAACAAAGTTTTAAAGTACCGCAGTTGTTTAGGGTTTTTTCAACCCTGTTCCGTTTAAACTTTTGATCTGTGATTTGTGTTCTATTCTGAATAAAATATTAGATGTTGGCACCTCCACATCATTGCCTTCAGTTTTTATTCACAGTTGTTTAGTGTCCCAACTTTTTTGGAATCCGGTTTGTATATGTCTGTCACACGTTTGAAGCAAATGGCAAACAACTATGAGTGTACGACTTAGTATTTTGTTTATAAGGGATTTATTATCAGTCCATCAAACCTTTTTCTTTTTCCCAGTCCTTGCAATACCGCCTACTGTGTTTCCCCATTTACCTGGCATATTAGCTAGTAACTGTTTTCTCTTCACTCCCCCCCCCCCCCTCCTTTTCAGGCTATCTTTCGTTATATAGTTATGTTCTGTTCATTGTTATTGTTGTATTCAATCTTCCTTAGTGTCGAATTATGCACGTTTGCCCGCCGTGTTGAAGTAATATACTAGGCAACACCCACTTTTTTGTAATTTTTTTGGCGGCCGCGGTAACTTTAAAAAGTAGCCCAAAAAAACGCACTCCGCCACCCTTGTATTTTCATCCGCGACTGGATTTTCAAACAAGCCCAATTTGGCGTGAAAAATGTGAACCTGGCAACTCTGTCCTCACATGTGAAGCAGTGGGGGAGGGGGGAGTTTTTGTAAGGGAGGGAGCGAGGCCGGACTGAAGTTGTGCAGAGGCAAAATACGGGATCTACAAGTAAAATTATGACGCAACAAACTATATTGATATAAACGATATTGTCTCATCTTATATCTCGTATAAAAATATATCGATATTTCTTAAAAACTCGATATATTGCCCAGTCCTATCTACGGAGACTAGACAAGCTGTGTGCCAAATGTGACATTTGTACATCTGTGTCAGCAATGGGTGCAACCACGGCAGCCACGGCCTGGTGGTTAGAGAACTGGGCTTGTGATCTGAAGGTTGCTGGTTCGATTCCTAGATCCAACAGGTCATGACTGAAGTGCCCTTGAGCAAGGCACCTAACCTCTAGCTGCTCCCCGGGCGCTGTGACTAGGGCTGCCCACCGTGCCGGGCATGTGTGCTCACTGCCCCCTAGTGTGTGTTCACTAGTGTGTAAATGTGTGTTTCACTGCACGGATTGGGTTAAATTGCGGAGAATTAATTTCCTAAGTGTGTAAAAAGCACAAGGATCAAAACAGTACTCTAAATCTAAATAAAAAAAAAAACTAAAAGTAGCTGAGTGCTTTCAATAGAAGGGGTGTCCATAAACATTTGGACACACAGTGTAGCTCAAAGACCATAAAACTATAAAAATGCAGTATAATTACTGATATACATTCCCATATTTAACAGGCTGAGAGGGATCTATGGGGAAGATCTACAATGAAATTACTTCTTTTAAGGGCTCACCTTTGGCAATGTTCCAGCACGGACGCTGTTTATCAGGGAACATTCTAGAACTTGGCCCTCCTACAAGAAAAGACAAATGAAGAGAGCAACATCCACATCACATTTCAAGACGCTGTGGTAGAAAGGAAGCAATCTGATTAGCAAAAAGCTATATCCTGTTACATATTAGATAGATTACAGCTCCGACTGTAATATCGGTGAGAACGACACTGACATTTCTCAAGGGGCACATATTATGCTGTTAGCATTATAATGTGATATTTCTAAACAATGAAAACCTGAATATGCGCCCGTTTTCACATATTAAGTTATCCACTCTTATACTGAATGACATGCAATTGATATTCTTAGGCTAGGAATAGCTGGAAAGTTTGGATTCATAGTTCTTCAAACAAAACAATGGTTTCTATGCAATTGAAAAAGAAGCAAAGTTTGTACCTTTCCATCGCTTTTCCATGTCAGAAAGAACCCAAACTCATCGATTTTGAAAAGGCAGCTGGATTCAAAGACAAATGGATCCTGCAGAACAAAAATATTGCTGTTATGGTTGGATGCCTACCAGACCTTTTCTGATTGATATAGCACTCGTTTACTGGTATTGTAGTGAAACATAGCACAGAGTTGGCATGCAGGGCAGTATATTTTTCTTCATTCATACAGTATGCCCCCCAATACACTCAAACTGCAACGCAAATGACAAGTAAGGAACAAAAGAAAAAGGCAGAACAAACATACACAAAACATCACCTGCTCCCAGATGCACACACTGCTTCCTTATTGACTAGAATCAAACTTCAGGCTGCCATAACACTTCAGCATTAGCCCTGTAACAACTGCCTGCCTCCAACTCAATAATAATCACAACTAATGACTGGATTAGAGTTCTTCAGCCAATCTCTTGCTTTCTGGAAGAAGGTCATGTTCTTTTAATGTTATTAGTGACAAGGTGAAGCTCAGATTACAACAGCAGGACTGAGCAGGGGCCCAGAGAGTCCAGAGCAGCAGCATAGAGAGCGCACTAAGGGCCAGTAGAAAAAACCACAAACATTTTGACTATTTAAAAAATAGGTGATTAATTACACTTGGCCAAAAAAGGATTTTTAAAAGTTATGACTTCAATTTCTTAAGATATTTAAGATGCTTTATTATAGATGCTTTTTCCTTTTCTCTCATAAACCAACCGCTGAAGATTTCTGGCCTTAAACAATCAAAATGACACAAAAAAGCAAAAAGGTTTAAATTTAAATTAAAAAAAGTTCAGCTTTTCTAAATAGGTCTTTAAACATTTATTAGAATGATAAACTAAAAATCACACACATCCTCTGGTTGTGAAATTCCAATATGCACCAGGGGTGTCTGGGATGTTGAATGTACAGACCCATTCCAAAAAATTTGAATATCATGGAAAAGTTGATTAATTTCCATAATTCCATTCAAAAAGTTAAAGTTTCACAGATTATAGATTCAGGGCCCACAATTTAAATGATTTCAAGTATTTATTTGTTTATTTTCACATAATTTGGGCTTCCAGCTCATAAAACCCACAAAAACAGGATTTCAAAAAATGTTATTACTGTGGAGAAATCAGCCCAAACTACTTCTCAGTTTTTGCAGAAAAAAAGAAATTAGGATCACATCAGATCAATCGCAATATGGTTCTTTCAAAATATGTCAATCTTCAATACTTGGTTGGGTGCGACGTGGCATTCAGCCTGTGGCATTGCCTGGGAGTTATGGAAGCCCAGATTTCCTTGATGCTTGCTGTCAGCTCTTCTTTGTTGTTGGGTCTGGTGGCCCTCATTTTTCTCAATGGGGTTTAGGTCCGGTGAGTTGGCTGGCCAGTCAAGCACTGTGGCAGCATGGGCAGGGGCCAGGTCCTGCTGGAAGATTAAATCTGAATCTCCATACAGATCCTCAGCAGAAGGAATCATGAAATCCTCTAAAACATTCTGGTAGACTGTTGCTGTGACCTTGGACTTAAGAAAGCAGAGTTTACCAACACCTGCCACAGTCTGCCATGACTGACTGTGGATATTTCACACTGGACCTCAAGCAGTTTGGGTTCTGTTCCTCACCCGTCTTCCTCCAAACCCTTGCACCTTGATTCCCGAATGAAAGGCACACTTTACTTTGATCGGAAAACAGGACCTTGGACCACTGGCCAACAGTCCAGCCCTTCTTCTCCTTGGCCCAGTTGAGACGCTTCCTACGTTGGCTCAGGTTCAGAAGTGGCTTGACCCACAGTCATTATTTTTGCTGGTGCATCTTCTCCAGCCACATTTTGTCCTTCCGCTAAACTTTCCATTGACATGCTTGGACACAGCACTCTGTGAACAGCCAGCCTCCTTAGCTATGAACTTTTGTGGCTTCCCCATCCTATGGAGGGTATCAATGATGGTCTTCTGACCAGTTGCTATGTCTGCATTCTTCCCCATATTGAACCGAACTGAGAAAATTGAACCAAACTGAAGCAATTCAATGACACCTGGGAAAACCTGTGCAGGTGCTTTGAGCTTAGTAGATGATTAGTGTCACACTCAGTTTAAAACATTCATGCCCTGCAAAATTTGGGCTGATTTCTCCACAGTATTCTAATTTTTGGAAATCCTGTTTTCATGGGTTTTCTGAGCTGGAAGCCCAAATTATGTGAAAATAAACAAATAAATACTTGAAATTGTTTAAATAGTGGGCCCTGAATCTATAATCTATGAAAGTTTAACTTTTTGAATGGAATTATGGAAATTAATAAACTTTTCCATGATATTCTAATTTTTTGGAATGGGTCTGTAGAACACAGATGATTGTTTTTTGTGTGTCATTTGGGCTCCCAGGAGCAAACATAAGTGAACATGAACAAAACTTTTACCTTCATTTTCAATTGAAAAAGACCATGACCTTTCCCAAAAAAAAGACCTTTCCCACCAGCACTGCATGAAAACTCATTCTACCCTGCCTCTGAATAGGTAGTATTCACTGCCTTGTTGGTTAGTAAAATTAGGGTTTTTTTCATTTGAGGAAAATGAAATTAATAAGAGGAAAGTTCATTGCTTATTGTGTGTGATGTGGCCCTCCAATATATCATGCCCTCTATGGCAGCAGTGTACTGATTCCCACAGAGCAGGCTATCTGATTGTCTTCGGTTCTGGGATGGGTGTCTGGGATGCTCTGAATGACTGAGTGTGTGTGATCAGTAGTACTGAAAGAAGCCCAGGCCATGTAGGCCTGGCGGGTGTTTCCTGTCAGCGGGGTCTGACGCCACTGTCCTGCTCTATAAAAGCACCCTGCTCAAGTGCTTAGCTGCCAAGGTGGCAGTGTTCATCACTGTGTGTATTTGCAGACAACAGTGCTCTGACCCACTGTAGGCTGCCGCTTATCCCACTGGCACCATGCACATTTGCTTTTGGGGGGGTGGCAGAAGTGGGCCACCTTTGATTTCAGCTTGGCTGATGAATGTATTACTATTTAAGAGCAGTGCTACAGTGCTACTAAATGTAGCACTCCTTCCCCAGTTTCAGAGAACATTCTGAACTTTTAGCAATGCTGGCTCCCTCATTTTTAACCCATTTTAAAATGTAGTATCATGTAATATCTAAACCTTAAAATGCCCTGCTCTGCACAGTCCATATTTGGAATTGTCCAGCTTTTAATTCATTGTATTTGTGATGTCACAAATACCAACACGTTTACATTTACCTGATTACTGAATCTACATAAACTGAGCTCCATCCACTTAAACTGAAGTTATAACAAGTGTTGTACTGCTGAGTAAGGAACAAAATAGGGCAGCCAATCAGAACAAAGGTCTGTCTTAAAGGCACATTAAGACAAACAGCCTGCTAAATTCTTAGGGTTAAGAAGAGGTTAAAAATGAATATCGGATATCTTTCTGTTTATCAAACAAATGTCATAAGTGGACATATAAGAGATAAATAACTAAACAAACTACCAAAAGCCAGATATGGGATCATTAATATTTAAACTGATTTTTCATGAACCTATGTTGTTCGCAAAACTGGAAAAGCACATTTTTCACTTTATTCAGACTTAAAATGTATGAAATGCTTAACCTTTAAGGCCATAATGAGAAATAGGATCTGTTCATTAGTTTAATTTACGGAAGACTATGAGGTTTAGCAATGACAAAGACTGCTTTGATTAAATTGGATGCTAAGAAGCAAGGCCTAGGTTTTTGAAAGCCATTATCCAAATTAGAACTTTACTAAGCATGTTAGGAGTGCTTGCTTGTGTTGCTTTCAATCTCTTCCAATACACTTGAGCTCTATAAACTCTATAAAAACGTCCTCAGAGTTTTTCCTCTTATAAGAGCAGACAGGTGATATGGGACCATAAAATGTTATGTGAGGCAAGGTCTCTGTAGATGAATGCCTAAGGCTTTCACGCATTAGAAGAGAAAAGAAGAAAGTAGTCCTAGATTAGCCATTATGGTAGAGCACTTTGTCCAGTTTGAAGATTTCTATTTCTTCATAATGCACACTTAGACATCTAGAACTGTGGTTTGGAATAACTGAAGCTGATAAGGATTTAATGCATAGCAAATGAAACAAAAAATGAGACTGTAAAACCACATGCCGGACATTAAAATCATTACATTTGCATTTTCAGAGGATGTTTAGATCAGGATCAGATCTAAATGACACACTCAGGGGTGACTGTCCATTACAAATGATTTCTTTTGTAGTGCTCAGTAAAATATAACAAACACAAATACAAAAATATATATCTTGGCTTTGTCAGCAGACTAGAAATGCTATTTTATGTGCTGCATATATCCATTAGTGAACCATCTTTGTCCTTTAAGTTGATGTGCTGGAAGCAGGAAAGCATAAAGATATGAGCAACTTTGGCAATTGTGACTTGTAGATGCCTGGGTCAAAGCGTCACCAAATAGCAAGTCTTGTGAGGCTTCCTGTTATGCCATAGTTTTTACCTACATAAAGTGATTGCAAGAATAACAACCAGTAACCCAACAATAGGGTCATGGGTGCCCAAGGCTCAGTAATGCATGTGAGGAGTGCTGGGTGGCTTATCTGGTCTGTTCCCACAGAAGGGCTACTGTAGGACAAATTCCTGAAAATGTTAATGCTGTTTTGACAGAAATATGAACAAACAGTACATCACAGCTTGCTGTGTATAGGGATGCATAGTCACAGACCAATCACAGTGACCATGCTGATGCCTGTCCAGTGGCTCAGGGTGTTCAAGCTGTAGACCTTACCATCTAAATTTCCCAAATCTCAATTCGATTGAGCATTAGTGGAATGAGTGGACAACCAAGTTCAATCCGTAGTAGCAACACCTTGCAACATATGGCATCTTGGTGCCAGATATTACAGGACACCTTTTGAGGTCTTGTGGAGTTCATAATCCAACAGGTCAGAGCTGTTTTAGGACCATGACTATGCAAAACTGGGATTTTAATGTTATGGCTGATTAGTGAATTACTGCATTAACAAAAGCCCATTAAAAAACTTGTTTACTGTCTTTCTTCACTGATTCCAAGTTGTGGAGGCTACAAAATGCAAAAGTATTTATGTATCTAACTATGCCATCAATTATGCATTTACATTTAAATAGTATAGAAAAATGATAAGAACTTTGAATGGGTATATTTCATATATTCTAGGTATGTACTTGGGTAAAAAAAATCCTTGTTACTGATAATGAATTAATTATAATGTGACCTCTAGTGTATTCATTAAGTATGTTTGAAAGTTTGCATCATTAAAAAAAAAAAATTATAAAAGAAAACATCCCTCCTTCCATCCATCATCTAATCCACTTAATCCCGGTCAGGGTCATGGTGAGTCCCTTACCCCTTCACCAAGTGCAGGGCTTTCCACTATCTTAGATACACCAAGGACAGGGCATCAATCCATCACTGGGCATGCCCACACACACGCACACCAGAACAAGAATTCACCTGACCTCCATGTTTTTGAGCTGTGTGGAAACCTGAGACCTTGCAGGAAACCCACACAGACACTGGGATAACATGGACACTCCACCCAAATGGGGAATCAAACTCAAGGCTTCAGGGCTGAGAGGTGAGCGTTCTAACTGCCAAACCACTATGCCACCCATTCCTACTTCCACATACTTATATGGACTTTAGACTGCAAGTCCACTCAAAGCTGCACAGTAGCAGTAATTTTTATTTCTCCCCATCTCCACAGATGTTCAGAGGAAAGTGGATTTGCTGAGTGTTAAACAACGAAAAAAGCTTTGAGGACTACATGGCAGATAGACGGGGTCTAAACGGAGTGGTGAGTGATGAACACCTCACACCGATGGTGTAGTGTGGGATCCCTCAGAGGGTGAGATAGTGATGGATCTGAGCACCAGCTTTTTTCTGCAGATAGCTCATTGGCGCCAGCGAGGAGGGATGAATTGTGCAGCTGACAGATATTACCCTTTTAATTACTTCAGTAAAAGAAAAGAGAGGGGGAAGGGGGGAGGAGGGGATGTTTCCTTTTTCTTCTCTCTGAGGTATACCGTAAGTGAGTCAGAGAGAGAAAAAATGGATGGCCCCTCACGCCCACGTTCTGGAATATTCCTCCAGTAAGTAAAGCCAATTAGATGAGGCTTTGCCAGCGGTGGTCTGTTGCTGCTGGAGTGAGCTGGAAGAGCATGAATCCGGATCTGCATTCACTCCCTCTTCCAGCACTGCTCAGCCACTTCAGAGGCTCAGGACCTCTTTGTAATTCCACTCCGGCTAATGCTGAAGGCGCTCAGAGGACACTAGGCAGTCCCCTTCATGTCATACATCTAGGTGAACCCATTTGCTTTGCAGATAATAATGGCAGCATGTTTAACGCAGAAGGATTACTTGAAAATGTTAATGGTCGGAGCGCTAATAAAACTGGAGTGTCATTAATGCAAGTGGCCACCCATGAGCGGGGATAATGAGCACACTGCGAATGGCCTTTCAGGCAGTGGCCAAAGCAAAGTTGGTGGTCGGTTTCACCTTCTGCTGCTCTGTGGGGACCGGATGAACAGTAACTGTTCTCCACTAGATCCGTTTCTTATTTACATCCTCATTCCTGCACTAGGCATCTGTGGCGTTAATCAAGAGACTTGTACCCTGCAGGGCAATTCGGTTAATGAGATTGCACAATGTTCATTATTCTCCTACTATTCACAGAGATTTCATCCATTTGGAGCTATGTCAGAGTTCTGTATAGTGGGGTTGCCTTCCGACTGCATTATAACTCCGCAGTTCAACAGCACAGTCTCCAATCTGTGTGCCGCCTCTGCTCGAGGTGCCACTTAACTCAGCATGTAATTATGCACCTGTAAATGATGGGCGTCTGAGCTTATATTCTTGGAGACTGGAAGATTGGAGGGTGTATGGCTAGCCTCCAGAGTGCAAGAAGTGCAGTGTCTCAGATTTGAGTCCAACATTTACACAATTCAAATATGTACATAATTTCTGGTTTAATTATTCTGGTTTTTATGCATCTGGACATTATGCATATTTGAATTAATTACTTTCAGTGCATTATTATTTGTTTATATCATATGTACTTATACAGCTTTATATGATAATGACATGAATATTTTTTATATAAATTACATCACATGGACACCAATGTTGAAAATAACACAATATAACAACAATAACACATCTTCTACAGTGAAATGTAAATATGATGTTCTAGTGCAGGGGTGCACAATCCGTCGATCGCGATCTACCGGTCGATCACAAAGGTAGTGTGGGTAGATCACATGGCATTTTAAACAATAGATGTCAGCCTATCATCTGTCCTCGCTATAAAACTTATCACTTGATTGACATAAAGGGAGACTGGCCGAGCACTAGGACCCAGCGGGAATCCAAGCCTCTCAATCTAAATCAAGTTTCACTTTAGACCGTCCACAAGCTCCTTCGATTGGCTCTGCCATTTTTTGCTAATGTGTGATTGGCCGTCTCTGCAATCGCTCCATGAAACAGTATTTGGACTTGTAAACAGGCATTTTTCAAGTTGGCCAGCAGTCCATGTTCCCCTGTCACTGTAAGTTGTTAACAAGTATGTTTGTTCTGCCTGTGTTTTGTCAGCTAGACGTATTTTAATATCAGAGGTTTTATATTAAACCATTAACATTAACCCTTATGTTATGTTTGGGGTCAATTTGACCCGATCCAATGTTTAACGCCTTTAAATACATGTATAACGTGACTTTTTTTGCTTTATATTTAATGACTTTTACTAATTGCATGCTGATAACTGAGTAAACATAAAATTAACATGATATGTTTTTGAGCGTTCTGTACTCATATTGTATACATCAATGTTCTTTGGAGTCAATGTGACCCCAGGCTGTTTTAGCTGTATAACATATAAAATATCAACATTTCAGAGAGTACAATGTGTCTGAGATAGAAGAGAAAGTGTCTGAGACAAGGGAGACTGTGTCTGAGACAGAGAATAGGTCTGAGTCAGAGGAGACTGAACTTATAATAATTTTCTGGGGGGTTAAATTGCTGGGGTCAAATTGACCCCAAAAACAAATGATGTTATTAAATATGAACATAATATGAGGGTTAACATGTGAGTCTGTGTGTGTGTGGCTACCAGTCTGTGATAAGCCATACACTTACATCCAAGTGTAACTATTATCAAAATAATTCAGAATTTCTGCTTAAGTGCTGCAAAACTCTAGCTAGCTTGCAAGTTGCCCAGTTAGCCTCTAATTTTATTTCTTTTGAACTGTAGAAAGAGTTTAAAAATGAGTAAAGGAGCTGGACCAAGTAAGAAACCTAAAACTGACCATTTCCATATGGAGTGGAGGACTTTTTTACTGTCATTTTTGAAGTGTGTTTGCCTTGACTGCATTATTCGGCATCAGCCATTTCACACATGAACAAAATTAAAAGGTTTGAAATATGTCACGTAATGTGTAATGAATATGAAATGTATGATCATTTAACTTTTTTAATTAAATTATGAGCAATTAACTTTTTTCTAATTCTCTATTCTAATGTTTTGATGTGGCACTGTAGTCCTATACATTTTTAGTTTAGTTCAATTTATATATTGAACTTTACATATAGTGAAAAAATTAAACATGCAATATAAAACTTTTGCATATGCTATATGTTATGTTTTACCCCATTACATTAAGTTTAGCAGTTATTTGTGCATTACAATGTGAAGAAGTGTGTTCTCAGTAGAGGGTGTGTTCATTTATTTCATTGAAACAAAAGGCACAAAAATCCTTTACAAATGTATCTGTAACTAAACTGAAAAAAACTTGTGTATTAATTAAATATGAAGCAAAAATATTTTGTGCATTACTCTTTTCAGTGTTAATGACAGATTTAATGCTGTGCACTGATTCTGATTCCTCTCTTATTGCATTCTGACTTCTCAGTGCCTCAGATGTGCCTAAACAAGTCTTTTTACAGCAACAAGGGATGTAATCATGCTCTTGAAGCCAAATCAAAAATTCACTTTGATGATGCTCCTCCAAACCGAAGGCCTGCCTGGCTGAATCTTATTATCCAAGAGAGGAAGCCTCCTCGGCAACAAGGAAGATGTGAAAAGGTTGAGCTGGAATCTCTTGCACATCAGATGAGTGGCTATCCCTGGATGTTTACACTACTCTTGTCCTTCGGCTAGCGCAGAGCAACGCCCATTCCCATTTCAGCCTATATAAGTGGCCTCATTGAGTTAGTAGGGGAAATGAAGAAAGGCCGCAAGAGGGGGGGGGAGAGACACAAGCGCCACTGGTCTCCAGGGGGATGCATGTCTTATGTCTGGATGCTTCTGAGAGTGAGAGAGACATTCGCTGCCACTGAGGCTTTTAATGCCCCATGGTGCAAATGATCGATGCAAAGCCTTTCACTTCATAATGACTAAGTGAATGGCTTTAGGTTAGACTACAGAATAAGGAGGTTTCAAATAAGCTTTTCAGCTACCTGTAGTCTTTTGTTTTTCAGGTAGGAACAAGAAACCATTCATTTTTAGAACAACTGTATATAGCAAAAATACACCAATCAGCCATAACATTAAAGCACTGCTAATATGGCTAATATGCTGTCAGTCCAAAAACCGTTAACACAGTTAAGGATTCTACAAGACCATAGAAGGTTTCCTGTGATATATGACATCAAGACATAAGCAGATCCCTGTAAATTCTGTAAATTGTGAGGTGGCACTGCAACAGATCAAACTTGCTGTTCCAGCACATCCAACAGATGCCTGACTGGTTTGAGGTCTAGTTAATTTAGAGGCCACTCTTCACTCTTGGCCACTACTGACTGAGAGCATCTCATAAGCCTTGCAGCTTCCAAGATGCTCCGGCCAGGTCATCTGACCATAATAATTTGGCCCCTTTCAAAATGGTTCAGGTCTGCATGCTTGCATATTTTTCTCCAGCATCCAATATGATTTTTTTGTGTTTACTTACAGTCTAATATATCCCAGAGCTTCACATGTGCCATTGTTATGAGATAATCAGTGTTGTTCCCTTCAACTATAAGTTGTATTAATGTTGTGGATGTATAATATGTTTACCAAGTTACCTAATGCATTTTCACAAGACATGTTGGAATAGATAAAACGCAGTATGCAAAGGTGATGCATTAAAAAAGGTGTGAAATCAGTGAGATATTAGCCAAACAAATCTGATAGTAACTGATAAACCAACTCAAAATAACGGGTTGACATTTGATCAGTTAGTTATTTTATGCAGCCGTTTTTGTTGTTTAGCGTCTCTCTATAACTTGATACACATTGTTCAATGCTCTTTAAGCATGGATGATACTCATTATATACAGAGAAAAGCACACTGTTACGTAATTGAGGCATGGTAAGTTTATTTATATAACACATTCACACACAAAGGCGATTCGAAGTGCTTTGAAGGCCATTACAATAATCTGGCCTGCTGGAGATAACTGCATGAACTTTTCTATTTTTATTTTTCAGGTAACAGAAAGTGGACTTTGTTGTGGCTTTAACATAGCTATTGAAGCTCAGAGCCTAGTCAGTTAAGACTCTTTTTCACTGTTTTAGTGATAGAAGTGTCATTTTGATCAGATCTAATTGGCTAAATCACTGATAATGACCTTTGTGTAAATGACCAAAAAGGATGTGATTTACCTCATCAAATCTGTCGAACACAGCACCTTCCTGCAGGAAATCAGGAACATGCTTCTGCCAGTTGAATTCATATGATTTTGTCATGGCTGCTCAGACCTGTGATGTAGAAAAAAAAGAGCATGGGAACCCCAAAGATAATCCAAAACCATGTACTGCAGGGACTGTTAAAACGGAATATTGTGAAAATGTTCATTTGTATTCAAAATGTAAATCAAAAAGGTAAACTTTCATATATTTTATTTTTATTACATATAAAGTGACATATTTAAGCCTTTTTCTTTCAATGTTGATACTGTTTGAACAGTAATTTACTCAAACTCCAAATGAAATATTCTAATAACTTCTAATAATTCAGCTGTATACAGTACAGTACATAATGAAATGAAACAACATTACACTAAGACCAGGTGCAACACAGAACACAAGTGAAATGACAACATACAATAAACATGCAATAGTACAGGCCCTATTCTACAGTACAAGACCTCTAACTAGACTAAGACACATTACAGTACAGGACAAAATTAATGCTGGTCAGTGAGTGTTATGTGCAATTCTGCAAATATCAAATAAGCAATACTGATCAACAGCAAAACAAAAAAAAGGCTTTAAAAGGCTTTAAACTTTTAAATATATTCATGGTATTCAATTGATTAGAGATGCACTGGTAAGTCTGTAGGATATGTTATACCACCTCTCTCTCTCTCTCTCTCTCTCTCTCTCTCTCTCTCTCTCTCTCTCTCTCTCGGTTAGTAAGATGTTTCTAATTCAAGATTTAAGAGGCCCTGTTTCTGGCTGCCTTACAATATATTCATCTCTGGAGTTATTTCTGACTAAATATAGACGTAAACAAAAGTTTTACAGCTGTACTTATTGAAAATCCTGTTTTGCTACAGAATCTGAGCTAAAATTCTCAAGCTTTATGTAGTGGGCAAATTCTATGTAGTGGATGATGAGCTATATGATCCTAAACAAGGTTCATAAGCTGTAGTGATTTTACAGACCAAGGTCAAGCCAGAACCTTCAAGTTGTTATAAAACAATTTCATAAGAATTTACGGTATAATCACACTTATTGAGCATATACCTTATTTAGCCCAAATGATATAACCACATTCACATTCCATTATGATGGTCATAAATATTCAATGAATGAATGCAGTGTAGAGAAACACAACTTGGCTGACTGTCTGCAGCTCATGTCTCAAAACACAAACCTTCAAAGGAATGGTTCACCCAGAAATTGTATAATAATATTTTATTACTTACTCCAGATGTAGTCGATCTGCCAAGACATGTTTGGAGTTCAGAGCTTACTTCTTTAGTTTAGTACCAGAGCTATGAAGCAACTGTTACTAAAGTTACTAACTTAAAGCAGTCTTGACAATATTTCAGCAACTTCTCTCAGCTGACTCAATCCACATCCATCTTAATGAAGGTCTCACAGATTAGTCAATGTGGTTTATGGTGCACAGTATGGCATACTGTGAACTATAAAAATCAATCAAACTCCTTTTGGCGCAGAGACATTGACTAGACCTTAACTAAGAGAGAACAGGCAGACATGTTTGATATTGCATTTTGATGGAAATCACATGTCTGTACAGATGAGTATTGAGTTCTAGTGTTTTTTTTTAGCAACATTAGCTTTGCAGCTCCTTTCCAAACAGGTCTTACCTGATCAACTGTATATGAGGTACATATATGTGCAAATATGTTTTTGGAGTGAATCTTTCACTTAAAGTGCCCATTTCTGGGCATATATTACACATTATATTTCACAGCACCTGCAAGAACAGTTTTAAGAAAGAGTAATCATTTTCTTCATTGACCATACAAAAATACACAATTGTTCAATATTCCATCAAAAAGCCACATTTGTTTCCATTCCATCAAATTGCCCACTGCAATGTCACTGCAGTGCCTTGAATAATGCTGCTGCATGGGACTCAAAACTAAACACATCCTTATAAGTACTTTGCCAGAAAGCCCTCTTACAAAAACATCACTAACTCAAAGAAAGAAGTTCATGTCACACTTGAACACTCTATTTTCTGGCAGCAGATGTGCTTCTGTGTTGGAAAATTCCCTCCTGAAAATGTGTTCTTGATTTGCTTACTTGAGTCTCATGAGCCTCACTGATGGAGCCAAATGGACCACTTGGTTCCTTCAAGTATTTACCTTTGAGGCTTACACAGCAACAGAGCCTTTCCGTTAACAGATAGTGAGACAGTATATGTAGGTGCAATGCACTGTGATGATGCTGATGCATTCTGAATTTGATTCAGTGCTCAGTAGGAGGAGATCTGCTCTGGATCAATAGATTTTCATTTATGAGCACCATAAAATGACAGACTAAGAGAATTCTCACAGATTTCACTCACACACAAATGCCACAAGCACTAAGGGCTGACTAGCATAGACAGAGACAAGATAGAGATAGAGAAAGAGAGCTACAGAATGGCCTTTACCACACATTGCTATTAGTATGTGCAGCACCCTGCGGGGGAACACTGGGAAAAGCTTCCTGTCATTCTCAGAAACACAGGCATGCAGCAATAAACCAAATGTTCCAAAGGAAATGCTGAATATTCCCCACAGCTGATAATATTCAGTCATTGTTACAAATATGCTGAGCATCTATGATGAGAACATTATTCTCTTCAATATTCAGCAGACAAAACACGCCTCAAAGGAATCGTCCACTGTATGAGTAGCCTAACCTCTCAGTGCATAATGATGATATCAAGCAACACAATGCAGTGCATGTCAGGATGAAATAAACTCACTGGCCACTTCATTAGGTATACATAACTTGTATCTACACTCATTGTCCATTTTATCAGCTTCACTGACCATATAGGTGCACTTTGTTGTTCTACAATTACAGACTGTAGATAATTTGTTTCTCTGTGTACTTTGTTAGCCTCCTTTCATAACATGCACTAACATAATACCACCATGTCAGTGTCACTGCAGTGCTGAGCATAATCCACCATCCATTACAATACCTGCTTCAATGCAATAATACCTGCTCTGTCTTAGTCCTGTGGGGGTCCTGACCACTAAAACACAGGGCGAAAGGTGGCTAAAAAATCAATCAATCAATCAATCAATCAATCAATCAATCAATCAATCAATCAATCAATCAATATTACTTTTTACAAGCCGGGTTGTCTCAAAGAAGAAAAAAAAGCAGTTTACAGAAGAAATAAATTGAAATAATAAAAAGAATCCATGTCTAAGGCCCTCATGAGTAAGCAAGAGGCATAAGCAACAAGAAAATACTGGCCACTGCCTGATGACAAAGTATAACAAATGTATAACAGAGAAACAGATGGACTACAGTCTGTAATTGTAGAACTGCAAAGTTCCCCTATGTGGTCAGCGGAGCTAGTAAAATGGACAATAAGTGTAGATATAAGATGTGAACCTAATTAAGTAGCCAGTGAGGGTTTACCAATCAATGATTTGTGCTGAAATTCAATGTTATGAAATCTATTGTGATGTCAGATGGTGTTAGCATTAAAAATGAACACATAAAACTGTAAATCTATACATTTGTTTATTCACCACATTGTGAATCACATGGAAAGTTGCATACATTGCAGTTTACTGTCAGAAAACTAAAACAACTGCTTAAAAGCAGGGACAATGCTAGTTTATGGATCACTGTACAGTGCATTCCCCTGGCACTTGCCATTTAGAAATGGCCACTAGAGTAATAGCCAGTCCTCCCTGACTTCATCATGTCTCTCAGATCAGATCCCGACAGGCAAAAATGCGGCTCCAATCCATAACCAGCATGTCTGAAACACTTGAGGATTACATCCTCATATCCTGGAGGAAATGAACAGCGTTTCTGGTTTCTATGGTGTCTCAAAAGTCAGAGAATATGAATAGCCAATTTTTTTTCAATATTGAGCATATTCCAGATTTCAGACTTAGAATGAAACACGTGATGCTGTAAGTAGTGAAGTCTGGGGTATACAATGTAGAAATATATCACAAAACTAAACTTGAATACATTATCATGGTACACAATACAGAGGTTTGATTAGTTATAAAGAAACATGTAGATGATGAAAATGTACTTTGTTCTCACAACATGCTCAAAAAAGATGTAATTATCAACAATAAAATAAACTGCCATATCACCACCATGCTGTAAATGAGACTACTGTGTTGTAAATGACCACTAGCAAGCAAAGGAAGTTGAAGTAGAAAATCCAGCAGCAAAAACAAAAAGAACTTCTGTTTGTCAAGCAGCTTCAAGTCAGATTCAGTTATCATGCATCAGCCATTCTTGAAGCTGCATATTTTATTATGCAGTCTTAGAACGGCATCCTTAAGGTACCGCACAGTTCTCAGGTGAGGAAACAAAATGGTTGTTTGGAACATCTGGAAACCAAACATATTTAGTTGAACCCAAACATATATATATTTTTGCAAATACAGTAATGTTCTGACTCCAGATTGGTCTTCATCCGAGCGGAGACGGAAGCATCCAAGCACTGGACCTGAATGCTTGAGACAAATTAACTCAGGTTGCATTCCCCTCTAAAACTCCATTCATCAGTCTATGCATGCATACATTCATTAATTCAGCTGTATTTTTGGTGCTGTACATTTATATAATTTTGTGAAGTGATTTTTGAAGTGTACACTTCAAAAAATCATATAAATGTACAGCACCAAAATATGAATGAATTGTTGATTTTCATCATAAATTGAATAATACTATTCTCACATTGGTGGGAGCCATAAAAGCAGTATTTTAAAGTTCAGCCATGTTACTCCTCTGCTCCTCTCCTCTGTGTTCTCTTCGCTGAGTGCCTGTAACTGCCCACATCAGATTCAAAACCCTGATGTTGGCCTACAAAGCAAAGAAGGGACCAGCTCTTCTGTACTTGCAATGGTCAAAACTCAATCTATTCCAAGAGCCCTTTGAGTTTCAAGTACAGCTCAGCTTGACCCACCATCCTTCAAGACACATGGAAGACAAAAATCTGATTTTTTTTCTGTCTGGGCACCTAAATGGTGGAAAGAACTTCCTCTGGGTTTGCTGTGTTCAAACCATGACAGAAGACTCATCTTTTTCAAGAGTTTTATATCAGCACATATCCTGCACTTGCTAAAAGCTTATGATTGTACTCATGTCTCATTTTATTTAATTATCAGACAGTGTATGTTGAGCATTATCTGTATAGGTATCTGTATTGACTTCTGTATTTGGCAGCATCTACACCCGAGCTATCTTCTAGATTCTAGCCTATATAAACTGGGATTTTTCCCAATAAACAGCAAAGCACTTTTTTAAGTCACTCTGGATAAAAACATCTGCCAACTGCTGTAAAAATCTAAACTTAAATTTAAATTTACCACTGAAAGCATATCATCTTACTTAGAAATACCACATCAGTAAGCATGATGCGTTTTGTCACTGTCTTATGAAAAACATCATTCCAAAAAAGTTGCAGAAGAGAAACATGTTCTTAACTTAAAATACGTTCATGTAAAGAATTTTTAATTTAATTTAATTTAATCATAATTTAATTTTAATTTTAGAGCATTTCTATTGGTTCATTCAACATGAAATGTTGAGACAATATAAAATGTATCTGCTGTGTTCAAATGATTTTCAGAGGATAGCTACAATATGAATAAAGAATCATTAAAAGACCTTGACACATGAGAACTTCGGTCTTATACTGAGTAAAATTAACCTAACTAAAGGTAGAAATTTACAATCCCAAAGCAGGGTACTGTAATAAACTGAATGTGTTGTAATTAGAGATGCAGCCATTATCATATCTGCTTTTTGATTGTGTTTTAAGAGGAAAAATCTCAGATCTGGGCTGATTTTGATCATGCCTGCATAGCTGTAATATTGATTCAGGTCTGATTTTTCAGGATGTGATCAAGCTTCCCCTATAACCTGTTAAATTGAAAGCATTTGTTATTTTCATATGCAAATGCTAGCACCTGCAAATTATAGGCGGTGGACTTTATACAATAAAAGTGAGATAAAGGGTTGATATAGAAATGTAAGTGCAATGGTAAACTGAGATGCATATTAAAAAGCAAAAAAGAATGCATTCAGGAAACCCCCACATTCTGAATTCTGACCCTACTTGACACAAATGAACACTGTTAATTTAACAATGACAATATTAATTCAGCACTGGGCTTTTTGCTTCTCATTAATACAGCATCACTAGCCACCACTCAGGAATTCTGCACAAATGAGGGACAGTCTGTTTCAGTGTGTCTCCAGACAATATATAGACACAAAGATCCATGCAAAGAGAAAATGGGGGTTTTCAAACTGAAAACTGTCCTTATGGCCTTTTCAGATGAAAGAAGCTATTCAGCAGAATGCAACTGCAAGACATTCAGCTCTACTGCAGAGGCACCTTAATCTTAGTCTCCAGTCTAATAGAGAAACATGCTGTGCTTGACTCCATGGCATTGCTTCAGGCTGCAGAGCACAAGTCAACAGCGCTAGTGTTCCTTTAGTTCTCCACTCATGAGAGGTCGGTTAGAAACACACTGACAGCTGTGTGTGTGTGTGTAGCTCTAAACACTGCAAACAAAACACACCTCAAGCTTCCTTGTGAGCAAGGTTAAACATCCTTGCTTTTACAGCAGTAACTCGTTCTAAAACACACATCATCCCTCAAAATATGCTTGCACATGATTAGAAAATCTAAATTAAATAGTTTAACGTAAAGCTGTGTTCACGGATGTGAAAATGGCCCGTGAACAGTAATATAACTTTTAGCAGGTCTTATTGTGCTGGTTAAACAAGCAACCCTAAACGATTCACCCAAGAACATAGTTAAACAACTTTCCTCTTACCTCAAATGAGATCAATCAATTTTGTTTTTTAGTTTAGAACTGGAGCTATGAGCCTAATACTGCTTACAAACACTACACTGAGGTCTTATTTATGGTCACACGGGCTAATCAATGTGCTTTAGGACACAGGTTCATTTATTATGAGCTTGAAAGCATAGTAAATACACCTGCAACTGAAACCTCTTAGACAACTGACTCAGAAAGTGCTGATCTAGAAGTAGATTTCATGATGATGACCATCATGAATGTGGAGGAATGTGATCTAACTTCAAGGTCTTCTTTCAGACCTGCTGCTGTCTGAAGTGGCTGCCTGTAGCAGTGAGTTGCATTAATTTCCGCACTTCACAGTAAGTCATACTGTGTCCTAAACCACAGAGTCTAGCCTATGAGTTCTTACTTAAGAGTCAGATGCTGTTTTGAGGCTGCAGGAGGTTTGTTTGATTTTTGTGGGTTTTTTGGTGGTATTTTTATAGAAATGACTGGGCTATTTCAGTCAACTACTGAGTTGTAGTGTTTGTTAGGAATGTTAGCCTTACATATAAAGACTCCAAATATATCTTAGCTTAACAACTACAGTGGGCAGTGACCACACTTGCCCAGAGCAATCGGGCAGCCCTATTCACAGTGCTCAGACTGTGGATTCAGAGGATCGAATAAGCAACCTTCCAATCACAAGGCTGTTTCTATAACCACAAGTCCACATGTCCCATATATAGAATATCAATATTATGCAATTTTTTTCATGTCCTTTTGATCCAAATTAAACGTACGTGTGCACATGCCCAGGAAAACACAAACCCTCTCTGTCTGAAGTGAAACAAAGCAGTAATGAGTCATGCCGCAAGATGTACAGTATGATGAATTAATTCAGTTAGCCCACTGTTTGAAATTACGCCGGTAAATGACATTAGGGCTAAATCACATTAGCTTCAACCACATTAACTTAAGGTTAATGTTTTCCTACAATATCCCTGTGGAACAACAACAAAAAAGAAAAAAGCACACACCGCGATGATATCATGAAACCTGTGATCAGTGGTAAAGTACTTGATCATAAATAAAACGCCACAAGAAACATCTTTCACAAAAAACAACCCATAACTTTAGCATTTCCTATATAAACATCCCTAAAATGAACAACCAAATTACTGCCAACTGCTCAATAAGAGAGTGAGGAGGAGAGACAGACAGACAGGGAGAAAGACAGAGGCAAGACAGAAACACAGACAGACAGTCAGACTGATAGACAGAATGAGAGAGACACAGACAGACAAACAGAGACACAGACAATGAGAAACAGAGGGAGACAGACATAGAAAGACTGATAAAGTGACACAAACAGACAGAGTAAGAGTGAGTGATAGAAAGGCAGAGAGAGATAAAGAGGGAGACAGTCCATAGACTGAGAGACAGAGACAGACATAGACAGACAGAGACTGAGAGAGGGATAGAAAAATAAAGACAGTCACAGCACATGCAGAATGAGAAAGTGAAAGGCAGAGAGAGGGAGAGACAGAGAGAGAAACAAAGAGAGAGAGAGAGAGAGAGAGAGAGAGAGAGAAAGAGAGAGAGAGACAAATAGAGAGAGAGAGAGAGAGAGAGAAATACAGAAAGAGACAAAAAGAAGTGACTGCTGGTAGTGCATGCAGAGCATCTTTTGAGCAAACAGTGTTCTGCATGGTTGGAAATCCCGGCTCTACTGTATTAGCTTCAAAGCTCCCACAAACCATGTGTGTCTCAGACATCAGCACTGGCATGGTGTTGGCGAGTTAAGCCAGTTTTACCGTCATGTGTAGCACATGAGAAAAGCCAGGAGCCGGCAAGTACACAAAAAGCTTCTGCAAATCAAACAGAAGGGAAGGGAGAGGTCAAAATCCCCTCTTTATCCATTAGTCCTCATTCCAGCTGTCCACTGTTTAACTTTGTCATGTGAGGCTTCACTTGTCCCTCAGGCTAACAGATTCCCTCATTACCTACAACGTTTCTTCAGACCCATGCATGAGTGCTCAGAAGAGACAGATTCAGCAGTGGGAATCATAAATCACACTAAACTCTGTAAACATTGCTAAACATATTCTAAGCGCACTGTATTTCATGTGCTATATGACTCCTCATGCCAATGTCCAGTGATAAGTTCTCCAGTTCTCACATTGTTCTTACACACACTGAAGTCACTTAGGGGCATCACATACAGACTGAATGAACTGATATTTGATTTAAACGTTCTGTCAAAAGTCTGTGGACATTTCATAGGCGTCAAACATAGTTATCAAGAAATGTGTTTTTCCAATAAACCAATAATAACACATTTATTGCAATTTACAGGCGACATAATGTGGGAAATCTAGTGTAATATCATTTTGGGGTCACCTCTTTCATTACTCTGGGCAGCCATGGCTCAGGTGGTAGTATGAGTTGTCCACTAAGCTGAAAATTGGCAGTTCAAATGTCCTTAATGTCTGAAGTGTCCTTGAGCAAGGCACCTGACTCATAACTGCTCCCCGGGCACCTCAGGCTGCTCACTGCTCCACCTATGTATGAGCACTGCTCAGGTTTGTGTAGTGACTGTTGAGATGTGTAAATGGAGAGGTCAAATTCCTCAGTGTGTAACAAAATCACATGTAAAAAAAACCCCACAAAACTATAACAGATTTTTCAATAAACTCAAAATACACTGGCTGTATATCACCAAGAATTCCCAAGTTCACGTCTTTAGCTGCATCCACAATATTTGCATGAACAAAACAAAACAGACATCACCACACACAAGAATCAGAGCATCAGAATTAATAAAGTAATCAGATATTCGCTGAAGGTTTACTACACCACAGAAATCTACGTATAACATCAAGGTACACAAAACGGTTCACAAAATGAAGTGAAGTCTTCCAGGTACTCAGGGCTGAGCCCATGTAGGGTTTTATACATCATCATACATCAAGAATTTTATATTCAATACAAACTTTAACTAGAAGCCAGTGCAGTGCTGATAGAACTGGGCTAATGTGATCCAATTTTCTAGTAATAGTAAGGATGCTGGCTGCAGTATTTTGAACTAATTGAAGGTTATTTAGTTTTCTCCTGGAACATCCTGACAATAGTGTTGCAGTAACCTAGCCTTGAAGTAAGAAGGTATGTACTTATTTTTCCCCTCATGCAGAGATGGGGCATTTCTTAGCTTGGAAATATTGCAGAGATGTAGAAAAGCTGCTATAGAAGAAGTAGCTATGTGTTGATCAAATGATAAATTTTTAGATACTAAACCAGGTGTAAAAGTGACATCAGTCAGATTTAATTTGAAGGCTGATCATTTAGTTCTTATGGCCTTTGAACCCAAAAGGAGAACCTCTGTTTTGTCACTGTTTATAAGGAGGAAGTTACATGACATCCAGCATTTCACACATTTTTACACAGGCTTTCATTTTCTTTAATCTAAGTTTATCAGGTTTAGCTGATATGTACAGTTGGCAACATATATAATATGACCAATAATGGCCTTAAAATAATCACTTCTGTATAATTAGAAGACATATCACTAACACTAGTAACTGTTTACTGGTTTACCGGTAACTTTCCGTAAGGTATCATTTGAACAACAATAGTGCTGCTCCTGCGATTCCAAGCATGTTTTTTTAATCTTTTTAGGAGAATAGTGTAGTCTATTGTATCAAAAGCTACAGTAAGATCAAGGGTACACACCCTTGATCAGAGGTAAGATGATGATCATTTGCTATTTTAACAAGAGCTGTCTCAATGATATGATGGGGCATATACGTATGCAGAAAGCATTTTTTATGTATCTGGTTCTTATGCACATATTTCCAGGATTTTAGACATAAACTGTATATTAGAGATACATTTGTCTTCAGACAATACATTAGGACCAAGACTTGATTTCTTGATTAAAGGCTTCATAACAGCTAGTTTAAAAGCTTTGGGCATACACCCCAAGCTAAGGGATAAGTTTACTGTTATTAAAATAGATTCAACTGTAACTGGTAGCATTTCTTTAAGCTGTTTTGCAGAAATTGGATTAACATTATGTTTCATTTGCTACCTATAATCATCAAATTTTATAGCCAATTTAATATACATACACATTATACTTATGTATCGCCTTTCTAGACACCCGAGGACGCTTTACAATCAACACACTTCATATACACACACTCCAGTGAGAAGCAGCAGCCAGTTGCGCACAGCGTACTCTCAACCAGAAATGACCATCCACCTGGAGGACTGCATCGAGCACTAGGGGGATCACCCAGGACAGAGTGCCAACCATATCTGTGCAAACATACATACACACATTCATACACACCAGGGTAATTTTAGAGTATCCAATGCACCTGATATCCATGTTTTTGGACTGTGGGAGGAAACCGGAGTCCCTGGAGGAAACCCACGCAGACACGGGGAGAACATGGAAACTCCACTCAGATGTGGACTCAAACCCAAGACCTCAGCGCTGAGAGGCGAATGTGCTAACCACTAAGCCACCGTGCCGCCCACTATTTTTATAAGATATTCTGATATCTTATCAGAAAAATGGCTGCTATGTTTGTCCATTTTTCATTTGACTTTTCATAATGTAAATTCTTAAAATACACTTGCAGTCCAGTACTTTCTCTTAGATAGGCTCTGGTATAAATAATATTATTTGCTCTGTAATGGGACAAACGGCACTGTTGGACATTTAAATAAAATGTGCTATATTTAAAATAAGATGCCATTTGTTATATATCACAGTGAGACTGTTCTCATGCTATGACGTGAGTGTATTTACCTGACATATTTTATAATTGTCATGAAGCTGTTAACAAATATTTAAAAAATACATCCTACATAGATCCTGGTTAATTCCAAAAATGTTTTAATATGCTGCAGAATCCGAAAATTATTGGATTTGAGGGGAGGGTTGTAGTCTCAGATAGCAATACATTTTTGCCACTATTGAATTCCAAAAGTATTCTGTCATCCTTATGTGTCCCCAAACGTGTGACGAGCAGCACTGTGAAACACATTATTCTTACACACAGTGAAGGGACTCGTGGGGCACATCAAGTACAGATGGAATCAATATACTTCAGATGAAATGTACACACTTGGTGCAGAACTGAAAATACATGATTCCACAGTGACCTCTGGGTCATTTCAATTTGTTTTGAAGCATTTCATCACAAACTAAAGCATCTGCCTTTGTCATGTGTGAGTGTGGTTGTGTTTGGATGAGTGTGTGTATGGGGAAGTATGAGTGAGGATTAACCCATGGGGTTAAAGCTTCACCTTCCACACTGGGCCTGCAAGGGCCAGGCTTTTCTGTCTTTAGGCTATAATGAGGCAGAGAGATGGGGCAATGGGAGTGGGGGGTGGGTATGGCTGGGTTCACTCTGGTTCTATCGGCTGTGTATTCTGTTGTATTTAGAAAGCACAACAGTGAGTGGGCACAAGAGAAGTCTCCTGCTTCAGATGACTCGGAGATCAGGACGCATTTTTGAGAGCCTTTGAGGATTACTTTTGCATAACCTTTAGTAACCTCATTATATAACAACAGTCAATGGTCAGAAAGGTTTTGAAGGACAAGTTTTGCTTCTTTCAGCGTGCCTTTCGCAATAGCTGTAGGCTGCAGGATTATATGGGTGAAAGCACAACTGAGAGCTACAGAGACGTATCTATTATAAGAATATGGAAAATGTTACATGGTCAGTAGGGACACAATCAATTTGTGCACAATCTATTATTAATGATAAATAGAAAAATATCATTAGTATTAACCAATTAATCTGCACTGACCCACAGAAGTTCAATGTCTATTTCTTACATTCAAAGTTTCAAGCTTACTTTCTAAGATCATAAGAAAGCTGAAACCCTTTTTATTTCACAAGTTTTTCACTTCTGCCCATTTCTAGCTGCCAACTGAATATTTTGTTTCAAATGCAATGAAGCAAATCTGAGTTGTAAGATGAATCTACATAAAGTCCATTCAGTGCTGTGCAGCCTTTAAAATTATTACTCAGACAAAAAATTGAAAAGTGCCTACATGTTACATTCTGTAGTAAATGGTAAGAATGTATTATTTTACATCATAAAACACATTTACTGTTAATTGGAAGGTTTTTTTTTTATAAAAACAACAACATTTGGCATTTATTCCATCCTAATTAACCGGTGCCCAAATTGTGTGCAGACATATACCTCTATATGTATATTACTTTCTAATTCATCAACATGTACAGAACAGTGAACAAAACCATTACAGAGAGAATCTTGCTGTAGACTGGAGATTGTTGTTGATTGGAGATTGTCTGAGATTGTTCTTGTCATTGTTGTAGCCTTATGTGTGATAAGAGACATTTTGCTACATTTACCTCCCATTATAGGATACTCAGAATATCTGGCACATATTGAAACGTTTACAATGTCATGTCTGATTTAGACAGTCATGGCTATGAAATGCACAACAGTAAAATTATTATTTATTTTTATCAGTTATTGACCAGGGGGTGTTAATTATCAGTTACTGCTCTCAGCCCAGAGTTTCCATACGGGCGCATCCCTAATGTCAACCATAATGATCATCACATATACAGCTGAAGATCTGTAGCTGAAGACTTTAATTAGAGCCTGAGAGTGGGACCAAGGCTGAGTGCTGTATTTATTTGTGGAACCAGTAGCCAGAAATGTGTTTTGCTGTAGATTAGCAGGGCAAAAGGATCACTTCACCCCACTTCACACTCACAGTCTCGGGTTCTACCAGACCAGGTTTGCCCAAACATGGTCAGAACTTCAGACAGAGTGAGAAAGGACAACTGCTTAACTCCCCTACACTGTAGAGAAACAACTAAATAAGAATTCCAGATGAGGGGGATTAATTATGGGAGAGATAGTCTGTGGAGCAGCTGCCATTTGGCTAAAATATCAGGAGACTGTAATATTGGGAGTGAGTATTATTGTGGCAGCTAATAATAGCTTGGAATGCTACGGCTTGTTGCAGGTTTATCCCATTTCTTTCACTTGTTTCCGAGTTGAATGTGAGTGTTTATGAAGTGGAGGGGAGCCGCACAGAGAGACAGCATAAGAGGAGAGAGAGAGAGAGAGCGATAGGGAGAGAGTGAGGCACAAGGCTCCGAGAGAAAGCTCCACAATCTCCTGAATTATCTCTCTGCCCAAATATGTACCTATAAGGAACGCTTCACCAAATTATAGCTTCTGCCCCTCTAACCTCTACGGATAAGGCAACAGGAGACTAAGGCAGCATATTTTCCAGATTCACTGAAATAGAACACTGCCTTATACAGAGGCACGGAGGCAAGAGGGCAGCAGGGGTTAAATAATTCCCCAAACTGTCCAGAGAGCAAGCTCACAGTGAACTGATATGACGCACAATCACATGCCTGGGCAAAACACAGCTTGACTAAAGATTACATAATGCTCTCCAAAAAGGTGACATGCATAGGTAGCTTGAGTTAGGCCATCAGAGGAGACGAAAGCAAAGTGTAATTAGTCAAGGTCACTGAAGGTGATATACTTAAAAGGGGGCTGCAATTAATATGACACAGCCAGTCTATGAGAGCTGTTTACAGGAAAAATGAATAAGCAGCGATTTTCCAGAAACATGCACTCATCCCAGATGCTTCTGAGAAGACCTAAAGCAAAAGAAAGGTAGATTTTACATCAGACCTGAGCTGTGATCTCTTCCATTTGATTGACTGCCCCACCTCCTCCCTTTTATCTTACTAGAGGGAGAAAACCTTTCTTGACAAACAAACACCACACAGATGTTGCTCCGCTCTGACACCATACATCTCCATGGCAACCCTATTCCAGGGGACCATCGGGCCGTAATGGCCACTGCTCTGCTGCGCTGAGGAAGGATGACTTACTGTGCACGTTTCCTGGTAGCACTTTACACTCCAAATGGGATCCTGGTGTATACAGGCCTATTCACTTAAGGGTTTTCTCCTCAGGGGAATACAAAAAGACAGTACAATACACATCTCCCAGGAGCTACAATTTAGCCTTCATTTACTCACATCTGTGTAAAACCCAGCAGCAGTACTGATGTCCATTAAGTATGGACACAAAAGTGTGGCATAACTGCATGCAAATGTACTCGTACACCGAAGGTACCACTCAATATCATCAACATCGCCTTCAGCGTGTACACAACTGTGACCACAAACCATAAATCAGCTTTGAATTTATATAGGAATAGTGAGCCTAAGTGCTTTAATATCATCAGTACCCTAACAGAACTTGTCCTTCTCTGTACTGTAGAGCCTTAGAAATGATACCCTTTAGGTGGCATAACAAATGTTGAACATCATAATGTATAAAAAATATTTCTAATGTAGTATATATAAAAAATTCATTTTGTGGAAAAATTCATTTTTGTTCACAATTGCATTCAAGACTCATATTTTATATTCATAACATGTAAAGTGACATACATTAAACCTCTTTTTTGTTGCTTTAATGTAGATCAGTATGGCTTCACGGCTCAGAAATCCACTATCTCAAATTATTAAAATATTTCATTCTGAGTTTGAGTTCTTTTTTTTTTTTTACTTTTAAGTTTTTGCCCATTTTTACCCCCTTCCCAACGTAGTAGTAGCTAATTAGCCCATCCTTTCCTTTATAACTCTCCCTATCACTTTGCACTGTCCCTGACTCTAGGAGGGTGAAGACATGCAAAAGCCTCCTCCACTGCATGTGATGTGGCCACCACCTCTTTTCTAACTACCACTGATGCACCGTCACTGGGGAGCCAACATGCTCGGAGGGAAGCGCAAGGACTCCAAGCTCTGAATAGACCAATCAGTAGATGCCTGAGCCAGCGGATATTGCAATGTTGAGCCACTCAGGGCCCTTGAGTTCATTTCTATTCAAATAGTACATACATAGTAAATCTAGCAGTGTTAAATCAACACTATTAGAGTTAAATTAACACTGAGAGTGTTGCATTTTGACACCCTCAGTGTTAATTTAACTCTAATAGTGTTGATTTAACACTGGCAGATTTACTATGTATATACTGTGTATCTCTCAGGCTGCAACTGCCACATTTTTATATAACAAGCCACTGCTGAACCAGAGTCAATGTCAGAATTGTCTGAAGAAGAAAAAGAACTGGACTGCTGCTCAATGGTCCAAAGTCATCTTTTCAGATGAAAGTCATTTTTGCATTTCATTTGGAAAACAAGGTCCTAGAATCTAAGGTGTCTGAAGTCCAGTGTGACGTTACTTCAGTCAGTGATGGTTTGTGGTGTCATGTCATCTGCTGTCCACTGTGTTTTATCAAGCTCAAAGTTAATGCAACCATTATCCAGGATATTTTAGAGCCCTTTTATTTTAGAGCTTCTATCTGCTGATAAACTTTATGGATATGCCAATTTCCCTTTCCAGAAGGACCCACAGTGTCAAAACTACCACCAAATGGTTTCCTGACCAGGATATTACTTGTGCTTGATGAGCTATAAGCCATACTGATCAACAATAAATCAAAAAATGCTTGAAATATGTCACTTTACGCATAATTAATATAAAATATGTCAGTTTACCTTTTTGAATTACATTATGAACACAAAAGTTCTTCTTTTTTCATGATATTTTAATCTTCTGACTCTACACGTATTTGACAAATTTGTACACCTGACTCAGACATGACACCTACCTGATACAATATAGTATGTAACATCATATAAACTCATCATATAAAAAGTAATGTGTATAATGTATTAAGCATAGAGTCAGTATATGACTCTTAAGTGTAATTAATACACCACCAGATCATGTCTGCTAAACCTTCCTGCTGTTCTCAGCAGTGAGCAGGTAATGAAAAATTCTATTCAAGCAGACTATAATAACTGGACTATACTCTCTGTGAATCATTAGCACAGAAAGCATCTCATTTTCAGCCCTACTTCTGTTACTTCTTTTCTTGCCATTTTTCCCTGAAAATCTTAGATCTGTTCATGCAGTCTCAACTGAAAACCCAAGTTGAGAGTTATTACTTTTATTTTTCTGTACTATTCAAATGTAATTATGCGATTGCATGTTGAATTACATAGGGACTTTTGCAATTAATTACTTTTACATTTGACATACATTACATTCGGTATCAACAGCTTCATGTCTTTAGCCTTTTTCTCTCTTTCTCCTCCATTCTTCATCTTTCCTTTTCTTTTGAACCAAGCTGCTTAATCTTTAGTATTAGGGGTGCAAAAAATATTGATACAGCTGAGTTAATGCAATGTTTTGTGATGCTGTTCTGATTCTAAAAAACACAGTATCGACTTTTTATTAATACTTTACATATTAAGATTTGTGACAGACATTGGTTAATTTTCTGCTGAATTTAAACCCCAACTACTAGATAGCAGGGGTGTAATCTATCTTTAGTTATTAGACACTTACACTCCAACATAAACAACTGCAGTAATAGTGCACCTCTGACAGGTTTTCTTCAAATTAGATTTTAAAAATTGCTCACTGTATAGTAGTATATCACAGCATACTGAATAGTAACCCTTGTATACATACACAACCCTATTTGGGATATTTGGTGTGCATAAATAGACTTTTTATATAAATATAGAATATTCTGGAAAAAGTTTTTCATGTTCATAAAAAAATCAAAAAGCTAAATTGTCAAATTTTATATTCATTACACATAAAGTGCCATTTTGTTGTTTAAGTCATTTTGTTGTTTTACTGTTTATCAGTATGACATGACAATCAGAAATCCGGAATCTCAAATTATTAGAAAATTTAATTTGGAGTTTGAGTAAATTACTATTCAGACAATATCAACAGTAAAACAAAAAGACTTTAAATATCTCACTTTAATATTTTAGACATTAAATATATTAGTTTAACTTTTTGAAATAATTATGAAGACAACTTTTTCATAGTATTCAATTTTTTAGAAATGCATTCATATTTGTTTTTCTTTTTTTTTTATCTCTCTCACCAACAAGAAAGTCATGTAGACCTGAGCGACAAGAAGAAAATCAATTATGACCAAATGACTGATTCAGAGCATTTCTGAAATGAAAAGGCTAGTGGAATGCTCCTAGTCCACAGTGGTCAAAGTTACTGACAGAAGTGCCTGGACGGATAAACCATAAACAAGCAAAAAGGCTTGTCATTGCACAAGAGCAATGAAGGTTACCTGTCATGCCCAATCCAACATTTTTAAGGATTGTTACAGGAAGTATCTCATCCTGCTGCTTATGGTACTGTGTAGCTGCAGATCAGTTGCAGTGCCCAATGCTAACCCCTGTCCACCATCAAAAGCTGTGCTGTGTTCTGTGATATCAACATTCACACATTAGAGGCAACTAACTTAGCCAGACAGTGCACAGCAGCAAACTGATTCAGGGCCTACAGCAGTGTCTAATGAGGACTGATATGAAGTGATGTCATACTGCCATTAAGCATTATGGTGTCAGACTGGCAGGAATCTAATTTGTAAGAATCAGTCTGAAGAAAAGCAGTGGAGTTGTGTAGCTTAAAAGAGGTGTCAGTTAAAAGTATTGAAAAGTACAAACTCTGGAAAGAGTTACTCATCACTTATTATACACAGTGCACTACATGCTACATTAGAGTCAGTATTACAACATTGAATCATCCACAGCATCCACAGAAAGCTGAGCCTAGAGGTGACAAATGACACAGTGGACAGGCACCAGCACATATTCAGCAATGCTGGACAGGTTATTTACACCAGGGAGAGAAGATGATTCCTCCCAGAATCTCAATCAAGTTGTGACGGTTGTGCAACACTATCAGTGATTGTGGTTCTAAGATTAATGCTGCAGTAATTCAAACACATACCGAGTTCATTCTTACCAGACAGATGTTGGAGTTGCGTCAGGACAGAGGACAGCAATGGATGATGTTCTGCAAACACACACACAAACACACACACAAAACAATTATGTTAAAGAAATATTACATTCTTTAATCCAAAAATGTAAAAAAGATTAAACTATACAAATTGAATGTCCCCACAACATGTGAATTATGGCTGCAATTCTTAAATATATAACTTTTTTTAATCAGCTCATTATTTTTGAGTAATTATTCGATGTTCATCGGTTTATAAAAAAAAAATTATAACTTTTTCACAGATTCTAAAAAACTTCAGTGACAACAAGACAAAAGAAAAAGACTTCATTAAAAATATAAAGAACATAATGCAGGAAAAATGAAATAAATGAGTATGTCCATCATATCCTGTTTCTTACAGTAAAACAGACCAATTTAATCATGCTGGCTCCAAAGTGAATACATTCAACGCTGTATGACAGTCTGCAAGACAGAGTCTTCAACAACACTCATAGCATTGCTTAGAGTTCTGAACATCCAGTTTCCAAACATCACAAATCCCTAAACCTCTTTTAAAGCTGGACAGTTCACGTTACAGCAATAAAAACAATAACGCAGACAAAAAAATAAAACCTTAAGTAGCGTCAGTGGCTCAATCACATTCAACAATGTCCTCTTCACCTCTTAATCCCCACTTTATGGCCAGCAGAAGAGTTAGACAGAGCTGTATAAACACTGCTGGTTTTAATTTGCTACCTTCAATATGTTAAGCGGTTTCATAGAGTGAAGTAGTTCTTTGAGTGCTCTACAAAAAAAAGTGCCATAAAAGGTAATGATGTAAGCATGATAGTGGACTGAACTTGGTGGGAATTTGCCATCAAGTCACATACTTTCCGTTTCATGGGAGGAACTCGGTAGGAAATGAAGAAAATAATAAACATATTAATCACATACAGTTTAGGCCATAAATGTGTACAATCTACACAGAAGTAAAGAGTACAATCACTAATGCCCTACTAACTCATCACAACAATAAAAAAATGGATCCAGAGATTTCCGTTTCTACTTATAGCAGAAAATCCCAGTAATGAGTGATGTTTATTTTTAGATGCAAATGTGGTTATGTCAGGTAACATCAAGTGTGGCTACAAATATTCTCTTGAATAGATCAGCCGATGAAATGGCCATAATCCCAAAACCCATTGAGAATCTCAATTGTTTACCACATCGACAGGCTCCTGCTGTGGAAAATCACAACGCCTTTAACAAATCAAGCTGCTGCACAGGCACAACTGAAATGGCACTGTATGTTACTCTGATAGAGTTGGGCTATTACTGTGGCTATAAAAACGTCTGCTGCGAAAGGATGTATCGCATACAAATATCAAACGGCACTCTTAAAATAGCGTGGGATGCAGAAATCAGCAGGAACAAAGCAGCTTTAAGATGCTGTAATTACGGAATGAGCGGTAGGAGTAATTAGGGAGTGAATGGCGTTTTCTGAACAGTGCAGAGGTGTTGACATACCACAGACAGCCCGCCTTCATATTCCTCACAGCTGCTTCCCAGCACTGCTGAGATTGTAGAGAGGACCTCACATAGCTGCCTTCAGCGTTCATTAGTGCTAGAGGCTGATACATATTGCTGAAAAAGTGGCAAAACCTGTGATGAGGAAACTGGGTTTGGCTCTTATAAATCAGCTCTGGAGGGCAAGAGTAATTAATGATTGACCTTCACACTGTCATCCCTGTGGACAAAGTGTTTGGATGAAGGATGAAGAGCATGCCAAATTCTGCAGCATTCACAGTCACAGGTGCTGTATGAGGGGACACCAAACAGTAGCAGCCCACAAACATGTGAACACAGGTATTGTGGTGCATGTAACATAATTATGCTTGTCAAGGTCATAAAATCAATGGCCAGATTGCCATTACTTTCTTTACACACACAGGGTGAGCATTAGGATGATCACAGTATACTGCCTTAAATCACTGGCATCATCAGTATTATCAAGAACACAAGATAAGTACATTTATCTTAATTACATATAAAAATGATGTAGGCTTGAAAATGCCTGGCAAACAGAAGACCACTAAATACAATATTAGAACTAACACAAACTAACAGATCATAGGATCTTAAAGACAATATCAATTAGGAATAAAATGCCATTTGATTACCAAATGAAGATAAGGTTGAGTTTGAGGGTGTGCCCATGACAAAAATATCATACTGACCAATGCCATGCAGTTTACAAGAAAAGAGAAGTAAGTAAATGAGAGAGAGAGAGAGAGAGAGAGAGAGAGAGAGAGAGAGAGAGAGAGAGAGAGAGAGAGAGATACAGACAGAGAGAGAGAGAGGGAGTGACAGACCAAGAGACAGACAGACAGACAGAGACAAACACACTGAGAGACAGAACAATAGAGGCAGAGAGACAAACATACAAAAATATGAAATACTGAGAGAGAGAGACAGTGGGACAAAATATAACAAAAAGTGTTGTGCATGGCCAATGCCATACACATTATTAGAGAACAGAAAGAGTGAGTGTGAGAGAGAGAGGAAGAAGAAGAAGAAGCAACAGAGCCATAGCAGTGATCCATGTTGTCGGGGGAATCTCCCCTGGGGGGAATCTCCAAGGCAAGGCGACACACTGTCTGTCTCTTGAGCAGCAGAAACAAGGTCTGCCACTCACAGACTAATTCCACGTCAAAGTCTTCTCTAATCTATACACACAGAGGACCCCCACCTCCCTCTTCCCCCCGCTACTGTCTAATTAGCAAATTCCATTAGCCAGGTGGGAGCCGGGTGTCCAGGGCCGGTATCAGAGGCACCTGCTCTTATAGGCACACATGCCACTGACTGCTCAAACGTGACAGAGCTGAGCCAGGAGTGCTGTCAATTACTCCGTATATGTGGGTGGGTGGAAGTATCTGTGTAGTTCTGGAAGAGAAATTATGACGAGCTGAACTGTGCATATTAAACCTGGCATGATTACTCAATAGAACTCTTTAAAAAATCAACCAATAGGATTTATCTTTGAGATGAATCAGCAGTGATTAGTTGTCAATTTACTTGATAATAATACAGACGTTGTCGTACTTGTCTCTCAATAGGATCAGTGCACAGTATAGCCTGATTGGCACACTCATTCTTCTGCATTTTTTTTAAATACATACCGGTACTCAAGGTGCTTGAAAGTTTGTGATCCTATAAAACAGTTATGTTTCTGCATTATCTATGCTTCTGCAGTATTATCTAAAGCATCATCAGATTTTCATACAAGTCCTATAGTAGATAAAGAGAGCCCAGTTAATCAACAGAGATCACACTAGGTCATAGAATCCAGAGAAATTAGAGTCAAGTGTGTTCAAGTGGCTGACTGTGTACAAATGGAGGAAATTCAACTGTCCAAGAGTGGTCCACCAACAAAGATCACTCATAGAGCAACAGAGCAAGGTCACAAAGCTACCCACCAATGCTATTTGAATTTCCCCACTGTTGGACTAATAAAGCATTATCTTACTGGAAAAAATGTTTAATCCAAATGTTTCAAAAGATTAAACCAAAGTAGAAATTTTTCATGTAAATGAAAAGCGTTATGTTTGGAGAAAAGAAAACACTGCATTCCAGCATAACAACCATATACCATCTATGAAACATGCTGGTGGTAGTATCATAAGTCGCGTTTCCATTGACCCTGAAATATCGCAAAATTAGAATTGCGAATAAAAATGTGCTAAATGGAAACACGACAATTTTGAAAAAACAAGTTTTTCGATAAAAGTCTTTTGCGCTAAGATGAGGTGGTTTTTCAGTCGTATCGAAATTGGTTTATATTGCAAAAGTGTAATGAAAACACTCAAATTGACTTTTTTCGCATTAAGGGAGTCACATAATCAACAACCGGACGTTTCTATTGGCGAAAAAGACGACAACAACAGAAAGTAAGAGGATGAAGATGACGTGGCATATTTGGAATAACGAGGAGAATCCTTGGACAATGTGCAGCTGCTCCACTAGAGATCTCACAGCATCACAAAGTTCATTAAAAGTTGAGTGTGTCATTCTAAAATGTTGAATCCACAGCTCTTCTGTAAAATCATCGACTACAGTTTCCCAAAAACGCCGCATACGTAGCCGCTCCCAAGTATAAGGGGCTTGTCACGCCAAAGCCTCGGTAAGTTTGCGCAAAACTGCAATGGAAACGCGACTATAGTTTGGGCCGTTTTGCTGCATATGAGCCAGGATGGCTTGCCATCGTTGATGGAACAATGAATTCTGAATTAAACCCATGCAGATATTTGTCTGTAAGCTGACTCTCATGGAGATTCAAGGCAACGTTAAAGTTAAAGAAGAAAGTTCATGTTTTGGAATGAACCCAAAGTCCTGACATTAATTCAATTCATGTGAGGAATCTAACCAGGATCTCACACTTGAAGCTGTTCTGTAAAGAGTAATGGGTTAACACCTTTTTGTATTTTTGTATTGACTTATCAACTGATTATTAGATTACACATCAAAGTAATCAGTAACCCAGTTGCTACTATCAGTAGTGACAGCCCCAGAGCTACATGAGTGATTGAGTGTAAAATGTGTTGTAATTAAGCTGTCTGGACAATTTGCATGTCCCGATTAAAATTTTTCCAAAACTTTCAGGGCAGTAATACATTAAGTAGAATATTCACTCTGTGACATAACAGAAATTAGTGTGCTACAGTGATTTTGGGAGAGCAACATTTACTCAGAAGCTATAGTGATTTTGGGAGAGCATAATTAGCATAATAAGCTTGATGATTGGCACCTTTGATTGGCTGGTCTGATGTAAACTCTCTATCCTTTCCTCTTAACCAATCATGCTGATAAGGCCTGGAAAGAACCAATTAGGAACTACCTAGTGCTGATGCTATGGCAACCAATTTTGTAGGCTTAATTCAATGTCCCTTGGGTTGTGAAGACTATAATTTGCACAAGCATTTGTTAAGGTGTTTGCCTCTGCATGTCTGTGTGGTGAATATTGCTCAGATGTTCAGAAGCTCCAGAGACAAGGAGTGTTGGTGGAGTACAGTTATTGGTACTGTGTCAAACTCACACGTACAGTCTGAGAGGATGAGCTTTACCTCGAATGTAGGGCAGACATGAATACCGGATTCTGGGGCAAGAGTAAGAGGCATTCTTCAAACTGAGTTCAGTCTAGTGGTGGGTAATATGATAAGTCATCGCTGTCATGATAAATTCAGTCACAATATGCTTTCCAGAGCACATCACAGGTTTTGTCAGCATTTCTCAAACACTTAAAATAATTGCATAGAAGGTTTAGTCCATCTACAAAGTCAATACCCACAACCAGGGTGTTAAAACTGGCTGCTAAAAGTTGGTTAGATGTTGGCACATCATGGGATTTACTATAATTCCATATAAATACCATTGTATTTACAATATTGTTTCCTGTTTTTGTTTGTCCTTTTTATGATTAGTGTTGTCAAGACTGCTAGAGTCAAATCCGAGTCAAGACCCATATTGGGACATATCAAGTCAGAGTCAAGGCTGAGACTTATAGTAGTCTATCAAGTCCAACCTAGACTGGGAATAGAAAGATTGAGACAAGACAGACAATTAACATTATCTCAGACAGATGCATTAAACTCTCTTGGTCTCAAGTTCAAGAGGTTTTAATAGTCATTTTAGCTATACACAATACAGTACATAATGAAATGAAACAGCATTCCTTCAGAACCAGGTGCAACACAAGAACACATGGCATTGACAACGTACAATAAACATGCAGTTGTACAGGACATGTACTATAGTGACTAGACTAAGACACAATATAGGACAGGACAAATGTAATGATGGTCAGTACTAGGGCTGCCATGATTAGTCGACTAGTCACGATTATGTCGACTATTAAAATAGTTTTTTTATACTTTGTTTTTCTCTCCAAACTGCTGCGGCACCTTCCACTGCCTCATTTGCCTTTCTGTCTTTGACGCATATGCGCATAAGTGGTAACCGGGGTAGGCCGTGGACGACGTCACAGGACGTTATACAGACAGGCTCTGGTATCATGGCTACCCGGCAACGGAGCTCAAAAGAGTGGGATCATTTTAAGAAAATGAAAGAGAAATGTGTGCATTGCAATATCTGCAAGGCAGAACTTGCCTTACACGGCACCACAACTGCGATGCACGAGCACCTGATAAGGAAGCATGTTGTGGCTGATTGTGACAATGATGAAGAAGGATCGTCATCTCGGTAAGCTAAATTGCTAGTTAGCTGCTAAAATTAGCGTAAACAGAGAGTTAACTTGCTTCTTACTCATATTGATAGCTGTAAAAGTTAACATTAGCGATAACAATTTGATTAATTAGCCTTAGCACACGTTCCTGTGTTTTCTGTAACGTTGTAACAGTCATGTGTTTGAATAGCAATGCTAATGTTTTCTAACGTTAAGTTTCAGTGATAAAAAAGTATGTTCTTCTTCAATGGAATGGTTGTTTACACTTTATGCTAAACAGTTTAAAAAATTGTTGCAACAAGCTGCATATTTCATTAAAGGTTTAATGAACTATGATCTTGTTTTTATTTTTAGTTAGCATATAGCTAAAATCTATTGATGGTTATATAATGGCAGCTGTATTCTAGTGCAATAAGCTGTATGTTTTATATTCAATTAACGTATGATCCGATTAGTCAACTAATCTAAAAAAATAATCAGTGATTAGTCGACTATAAAAATAATTGATTGTGGCAGCCCTAGTCAGTACACAGTATTGAGTGACTGACTAGTGAGAATTTTAAGAAAGACATCAGGCTGCAGTGATTGTGTAATTGTGCAATGTGCAAATGTGGAGGATGTGCAAATGTAGTCAAGGTGTAAGACTGAAAAAAGAGGGGAGTCAGATTTGAAGACATTCACGTTAGATATTTAACCAAACAGGACTTGATGAATGTACATATAAGATTATGTATACACATGTGAAACATTTTAGAAGAAGCCAACAGTTTTTGGGCAGCAGTGATTCTGACAAATGCTCACATTTCTGTGCTTAGCCAGCCAAGGTTTATGAAAGTTCCTTTTCACACATTGATATTTGACAGCTGGACTTTCTCTTCACACTGCAACACAGACACAAAGTGCTTTGCTCTATATTAAATAGTGTGATAGCATATTACCAAAATAGCTTTGAAGTGAGCTGTGAAGTTTCCATCATTCTGCAGCAAAACTAATGAGGAGCGTGATTAGCCTACAGGTAATGTGTCATTGTCAGCTGAACCTTCTGACTAAATGCGGATACATGTCTACAAATTTCACATGCCTTGCTGGATAGTCTGTTAATATAATGACATCTACAACTCTTTTAAAACTGCATAACCACATCAGTAGTGATATCTTCAACCTTTAATACTGCTGCTATTTAATACAGCCATACTGCTGTGGTTAGTGCTTTTAAAATTAAATAAAAATTGGTTCTGCTTTCCATGCTTATATTCAACACAAATGCTATAAGCTAAATAATCAGAGACCCATGTTTTCTCTAACTACTATTTAACCTTAAACACATTTAGGTTTAGATGCTTTAATAGTTTCTTGTTAAATTTTTCACCATAAAATAAATAAAGAAACACATTTTGGACATCTTCACTTACAATTGTATCCTCATAAGATTTTTTTTATTTTTAAAAGCCAATTACAAAAGTTTTGTTATTTGGTTAAAGTTACAATAGTTTTCAAAACTATTCTGCCAATGTTTTCTTGTTTGTGATTTGTTCTTAGGTAAGAAGAGAATCTATGTACATAAGAACATTTGAGTGTTGATAAAGCTGCAAACTATTCTGTGGTTTGAGAACACATCACAAATCTGATGTAGACTTTTTCTAAGGACCTTTCTCAAAAACAAATTTAAGAAAACAACTGGAAAAATATTGGTAAAGTAAGCCCAACATATTAAAAAAATATATATTAGTCTGTGTTTATTTTTTGTAGAATGCTTTACTCCCATACACTAAAATCCCCAATGTTAAATTAACTCAAGTGGTCATTGTTGTCTATCTGGATTTAAATGAATGCTGTACCTGTGAAATCAACACTGGAGATTTTGCTGTGCCGTGGTTCAGAGCCTAATTTAAAAACTCTACTACTCTTTAGTTTGGCACTAAAGTTAGTGAAAGATTAAAGCCAAGCTTCTGCTCCACATTTATAAAAGGCCAGATATAAAGGTATGGCTAGAATTCAAAAAGCTAAAAAAGCTCCTGGTCTTGTAGTCTAAAAAATCCAAATAGATATAATGCTCAAATTGACAGCATCTTTTAACCTCTATCATCTGAACTCACATCATTTGAGGACAACAACAAAGGCTCATATTATGCACTGAAAAAGATCTGGTCTTTCAGACAAAGATTAATGAATGCTAGCAAGAAGTTAGCTATGTATCATACCAACAACACTTAATTACAAAAGCACACATTTCCATTGACCAGCAGTAGTGTATATTTTATTAATGTGTGTACACTGCAAAAACAAAATCGGCCTTGATTATTCAATGATGTACTCCAATAAATCAATAATACATTTTAGGTACCTCAAGAAACCTTTCAATATAAAGGGCTTACTAGGGGAACTGTTATCAGCACAGAAGCTAGTGCAGAAACCTCAAACTATATCACAGAGATCCATCAGGCACCACTTTTGGGTTATTATTTCCTTGAGGAATTTTAAGTTCCTCAGTGAAGCAGCCTTTGAAAATGGTTTTTGGAGATTCTTCCTAAGGGTTTTTTCCATTGTGGCACATTAAGGAACCACAAAGGATGCTTCGAGTATCCAGTAGCCTAATCAGAGTGTACCAGAGGGTCTCACATGCAGACACTATTAAGATGTCTAACAAAAGAATGACTCTGCAATTTCCATAAGTATGCAATGTCAGGGTGAATTCTGCCTGGACATTGCCAAAATATTTAAGCTAGCTTGCAGTAATTAATATCATTCCATTCACAGAGCACATCCATTTGCAGGTTGCATCTTAGGAGAAATTATGTAAAAAGAATCTACTAATTAGTATAGATTTTCACTAAAAATACATATTTTGTTCAATATTTTGAGCATTTTAGTAACTGCAAAAACTTAATTACAAGTTACTGTAACTGTAATTATAGATAATGTATATACAGCATATATATCTAATATATATCTGTATTATGCAAACATTTGGGCATGCCTAGTTAAACTACATTTTTTATTGATTTTCAAGTGAAAATAATATATCCTGTATAAAGAACAAATTTCTGTACATTTTAATACATGGTCTACATTTTAATACATGGTCAATATATGGCCAATCATGGTCAAATATTACATATTTAATATTAAATAATAATAATAAAATGTAAATTATAGCTTTATTTTTTCCAATGTATAAAATTTTTCATTTTTAAAAATATGTCTTAGGCAGTTTTTAAGTAGTTCTTACTTAATTTTTTAAAATAAAGTTCAATGCTTGCATGTTTAATTAAGTCTATTTTTAATGCTTAGCCTATTTGACTTACAGTGACAGTCCTCAAACATATATAAAAACAATTTTTATCAGGTTTTAGGCATCTGTGTTTGAATTCTCTTTAAATACCTACTAGAGGATAGATTCATGTGTTGATAATTCCCTGTTCAAAGGCTTTCTGAGCAGCATAAGCTTTGTTTATCCTGTTTTCACTGCAGAACAATTGAATATATTATAACAGCTACAATATCACCAGAGCTGTAAGATCTCAGTATTTCACAAGGATCTGTCTCTAACAGGATGAGTAATAATAGATTCAGGAGTGAGGATGTTCAGAGTCACATTTTGAGTTATGGAACAAAGGTCGGCAGTTTAATTGGAAGTGCAAATTACGTTCACATGTAGCACTCCCACCAGTGGTTTGAGGCACGGGTTGAGTGAATGTGAACAGGGGGATGTGTTTCCAGTGGGGGGATGGAATTAGAAAGTGCAGATAATAGCTTTTGGTTTGCACTGTTCCTAAGTATTTTTAGACTTGCATATGCAGTCCAGGAACAGGATTCGTTTAGCAGATTTCTAGGTTCCCGGCTACAGATGACTCGTGGACAGCACGTGACGGTCTGATGGAAAGGATATTCCAGGTCACTGTCGGGAAAGAGAATGTGCTCTCAACTAACTTATCTGGTTAAATTATGATAATGAATGAATGAAGAAATGAATGAGTTTTACTTCTCGGTAAGGAGTCAGATTATAGATTATGCCAAATACTGCTGCTGGCGCTGAGATCTGCAGAGACCGTGACAACTATTATCCTTACTTTCTGTTATGCTGTACCAGCAGAATTCAGTAATTAAATATAGCTGTGAATGTCACAGAAGCTTTGGAAGTAAAGGCTAAAGGTGATCCTGAGCATCTCTCTTTGATTTTATCTTTTAGAGAATGGACAATTACTGCACAGGTGGAAAGTTATCAATATTTATTTAATGTACAGTGCAACATGCTGTATTTCTGAAATTTTTAGTCAAACAAGCACTACACTATCAGGTTGAAGTGATCTTTGTGATGGCCACAGAAGGGTACAAAACGGCCCATAAAAAAGGCTCAAAATATTTTTTTACCTGTACTTATTAGAGTGGTGTTTTGGCAAGAACCTGCCCATATGATGCATATTATGATACAGGAGCTACAATTCAATATAATGTGATATATTATGATACTGTAAGTAAGGAAATGCCCTGCTATTTTTCTGATTATTTTGGGTTCTGAATGTTACAAGTCATTTGCTAATGCTAACATTAGTGGCTACAGTTGAGTGGAAGAGTCTAATGGATGAAGATTACAATACTGCTTTTGAGAAGTCAATAACAAACAAAACGCTGACTGCCACCGATTTATGTTATCTATTAATTAAATAATATTTTAAGACTTACAAAACATTTTATATATTATGATATTCAAGTCTCTTGATATTTTTACACCCCTAGTACTGTCATTTAAATATGCATTGAATGTCTCTGACTATGACATAGTTGTTTAAAGATTTGCTGTATCAAAACAACATTTGTGTGCCATGACTGTAAAAATTGAATAGCAATAAATGTGCAGGTTGCCAAAATACGGGTCAGCTGCTAGGCCATTGTAAAACCAAAACACAGACCAAAACTAAGTGATCCACAACCTGATATGAATTCCTGCTCAGTGGTATCCAGAGTTTCTCTAGTAACATCCAACCTGGTAAGTAAAAACATCCACTATGGATGGCTGTAATGTAATACATTTGGCTTATTGAAGAGTAACAGAAGTGGCCTTCAACTCAGCCTTGCATGACTATAAATTGCAGGCAGTAAAAGATGAGCCGATTTGTCTTAGTGACTAACAAGGCCTCATACGACATGAGAACTCATGCATCATATTCAGCAATGCTGCAGCTGACAATTTTTACAGCAGCATCTTAAAATCAGAATCACAATGACAGAGCCCCTGCTATTGGTATGCAACACCAAGCCTTCAACAGGCGTTTAGAAAAGAGCTTCCGTTCAGTGTTACAGAGACATACAGCAGAGCAGGAGACATCTGTACACAATCTACTGCCAGGTTTTTAGTGCCATGGTCTTAACCAAATCCCAAAAAAGCTATAAATAAAATCAACAATGAGCTGTTATAAAAGTAGCAAACCAGATAAAAAAGAGTGTTGGACAGATTAAAAGCTGTGTCACCTTGCATAACACGGTGGATTAAATCCCTCACGCTGCTTTGACAACCACCTATGTGAGCTCTATTTTTAGTTAGTCCATATGCAAGAGTGGCAACGTTCCACGCCCCTACGGACCACATAGTGTTCTGTTTCTACAAGCACTTAGGTGCAGATGCTGGATCTATCTGAACCTATTCATATGCAACTTAATAACAGAAGGTCTCAAAGTTCATTTGTAATTCAGTCATAAAATGTAAAAGCAATTCAGTTCAAAGTGTTTTGTTATTAAATATATAGAGAAAAATATCAATTTCTTTATAATGATGATTATAGGAACCTTATGTCACAATGTGCGCAATGAATGATGTCTCAGGCATCAGGTAGCATATTCATAACCATGTATAGCTTACTGCAAGGCTTTTAAAGGCATTAAACTCTCCAGACATTTGGTTCACATCACCACCACTGTGAAAGATTATGATTCTGCAAGTCACTTCAAACCACTCTAAAACCACTTCCTTAACAATTTATTTATGCAGAAAATTATGAAATATTTGTTACAAAAATACATTTCAGTTTAATCAAACAAAGCAAATAGATTTAACATATTGTGTTCTTCCTCAACACAAAGTGTAATTGCAACTAATGTTAACATTCTTCCAGTTGGCAAGTAAAAAAATCGTGTATAATGGGGTGTTTCACTGCAGGTCTGATCTACTCCACTTCATGATCATATTTTAACTCTAATCAGCCTTGCTTTGCATGTGTTGATTACCATTCAAGATAAGCATGTGAACCTGTTGCACTGGATCTTACACAATGTAAAAAGAGGTTGGCTGCACAACTCACTGATTGGAAGTTACTCAAACACCTCTGCACTTTTAAACATTTCACAACCCTACATTTATGTCTTTTGAATGATAAAAAGCACACAAGGCTCTGAGGGTAAGGACTTCAAGAGACGAGGGACCCTGAATGGTGTAAAAAAATAATAATAAACAGAGTAGCTCACCCACTCACCAGTGTTGCATTGAGTGTTTCAGTGAGAGAGCAGCATCTCTTTATCTGCAAACAAAAAAGAAAGATATAGAAAGATGTATAAGGCAAGAATTCATTTAAAACTCAACAGTGAGCCACGTTGAAGGTCCTATCATTTAGTCCAATCAGTTGCAGATATTTTGGTTGTTTTACAGCCAAGGACAGCATACATGGAATTACAGTATTGATAGTCTTTTTCATAAGCGGCAGTGTGAGCCTGTCTCCCTCAAACAATTACAGTCAGAAGCACTGAGTCACTGTTTTCATCTGTGTAATGAAAAAAAAAACATCCTCCTGATAGTATTCAATACTGTAATTCAGAGAAAATGTCCAAACTTCATTTCAGTGTCATTTACATTAGAAATGTCTAATAAACTGATAACTAATAAATAAATAGACAGAGATAGATAGTAAGATAGAAGGATTAGCAAATAAAAAATAAATAAATAAAATAATGAAACTACCGGTAATGATAATAAATAATTACTTTTCCTAAAAAAAAAATTACAGAACTTACAATACGCTGTAACACTGTTATGGAAGAATAACATAATGAATCCATGTAGGTAGAAGTGCCTTCTGTCAGGAAAGGGCTTTTTATTATTAAGAACACTTTTTACAATAAGATCAATGACACTTCTGCTATCATGAGAACTTTTTCACATGACATCGTTTTAGAAAGAATTATCAACTCTTAAGAAGACTATTTGATCTTTTTGATCCAAATATCCTAAAATTGAGGCAAAACAGAAAAATTTGATCAACTAACTAAAGGTCAGCCCCCAGGCAAGACAGCTTTTATAAGAAAGATTTGATGCTAAAGAACACTCAACTACTGATTACCAATCAGATTGCCCTACTCTTAACTGCCCCCGTTTCAGTACGACTGTATGAGCTGCCACGTAATCCAGAAATCCCTATGCTTGCAGGAAATTTGCATAATAATAAATCATAGCTGCATGCTTGTCTTCATCACTCACTAACATCGGTACTTTTATTTCATAACACAGCTCTTGTCTGTGGTCCTGCATTGTGAGGATATACATGTTCCATCAGAGAAGACAGACGAAAATGTTCTCAGCTCAAGTTCACTCACCTAAAATACAAGCTCAGTCAACATTGCTACCTGTAGGGCTACACACAGCAGGGCATAAAAAGAAAACGAGAAGCAACATGGAAGGGCGGTTAACCAAACAAAGCATCACCTGTTATTTGTTTAACTGTTTAAGTTCTTGTAGGTGCTCTAGTATGAACAGCTAGCTAGATTTGTATACTATTTTCCCTTTAGTTGCACCATGTTATTCTGTTCTTATTCTCCTTTATTTGGCAATATCACAAGTTATTTACTGTATTAATAAACTGCACTGCAGTCCTATCTGATACGTCAAAGTACTGATATAATACCTTGTACATTTTGTGCATTTGCAGTTTTTTTAACTGATATATGTACAATTTATTTTGGGATTAATAACATTTTTGTCTGTCTACTTGTGCATCTAACAAAATGAGAATATCCTGAAGAAGTTCAATTTTGTTCATTTTATTTAAAAAAAAAGTACAGTCAAATTTTATAATACAAGTGACATTTCAAGCTTGTTTTTTTTACTGCTCATTAAAATCAGACATCCAGATATCAAATGATTAAGTATGAGTTAATTACTATTTAAATTGTACCAACATTAAAACATAAGAGGCTTAAAATAGGTCACATTACGTGTAATATAAAATATATAACAGTTCACCCAAATGAACATAGATGCACTTTTTTTCACAATGTTGTCATTTTTGTAGATGCACTAAAATTTTGTGATTGACGGAGAGGGAAGTGTTCAGTATACTAATTAAATTATGGACACAAATGCATTTTTTTTCCACGATATTTAAATTTTTAGAGGTGCACTAACATCTATGTTCCTCCAAATTGACTTCAGCTTCTCAGACACTAAAGGAGCACCTACTGTATACATTCATCATTGGGTTTCATTCATTTAAAGCCACGTTTGTTACGTAACAGGACTCCAGTGTTCGTGCTAGTCCAGCTTGGACCAAACACTGACAGTGTGAGGACACAAATAACACAGTCAGAGGCTGGACTTCCACGTTATCACATATTTAACACATAAAGACACGTTTGTCTGGTGCTCTGGACACACAGCTGTCAGTGTGCTGATTTACATTTACATGGTTTAAGTTCACTGCTCTCAAGCTGAGACCATGTAAACAGTAAACAGCTGCTCATAAAAACAAACAAAAACCGCAGCGAGGGCTTCTGGACGTTTTGCTAGCTAACCTTAATGTTTTCATCTCTCCGCCAGCTAACCCAGGACTCTGACAGGCAGCAGTTGAAGTGCTAGCGAGTTAGCATACAAGCTAACAGCCCGTGTTTTCTTCACTAATAATAACAATAACAAGCTGAGTTCAGTTTTAAAACAGCAGCACTCGTTTAGCTCTGACGGCTCTCTCTGTGTTAGTGTGTGTGTCTGGTTAACAGCCCCAGCTCTTGTGACTAGGTAACGGTAGAAAACAGAAGTAAAGCGGGTTGGGGCTGACCTCTGCTGCGGGTGAGGATGGAGCTCGCTCTCCGCTCTCGTCGAAGCCTCTGCTGCGCCGCGTGCGTCTCTCTGCCTGATCCCGCTCTCAGTGCCGGACCTTCCGAGTCCAACGCGACACACACCCCTCCTCCTTCTCCTCCTCCTTCTCCTCCTCTCCTCCAAAACTGCAGGGCGTCCGAGCCACTAAAATCACGCGGATCAGAGACACATCACCGTCGTCTGTGTGTGTGTGTGTTGTTGCAGGGTGGTGTGGGGGGTGATGCTGGATGGAGGGAGGGCCCGGGATTTTCCCCTCTTTCTCTCTCCTCGCCTGTTTTCCAGCTGCTGCTGCCCCCTCTCCGCTCTGCCCCAGCTTCAGCGCGCCTCGCCCTCCAGTGGTGCACACGCGGAAAGGCCCAGGGCCGGTGAGCGTGTGTGTGTGTGTGTGTGTGTGTGTGTGTGTGTGTGTGTGTGCCGCAGCCGAGCACTGAGTGGCTGGCTGGCAGAGGGGGGGAGTGACTCATCCAGAAGTCTCCAACCACCTCCAGGAGCTGCTGGAACTGAATGATCCAGGAGTTCTTTATGTGTGTGCTGGTGATGGTAGTGGTGATGGTGTTGGGGGTGGTGGTGAGGGGTGTTGCCCTGACAGTCAACAGTCTTCTGTAATCTATGCAAAGTTTGACCTATACAGCTCTTACAGCTGCTCTTATTTTCACACTGGTGTTAAAGTCACCACAGTACGTACACAATTGAACTTCACTGTTCAATAACTTGTGTCTATATGTATTTGCATCTGGATTTGATCTGATTATCTGGATATTCAGATATTTTGAGTTATATATTTCTCAATGTGCAGTACTGTAGATGTATGTATGTTGGATGGATGGATGGATGGATGGATGGATATGTTAGGTAAGATGTAGAAATATGCATGTGTTATATCAAATTAACATTTGTTGTTACAGACAATGATGAGTATTATTAGTATATTGAATATTGTGGAATCAGTATCAAAATCTAATTCTGGTATTGTAGCAACAATATTTCAGAATATACTGACATCTTTAACAATATAATTCATTTTCAAATCCCCTAAAACCAGTCCAAAAGTAACTGTCTGCATATCTGTGCAACTTTTGCTTTAATAGTTCAATCTTCTGCAGTGCAGTATGGTTCTGTTTGTTTCTTCTATGATGTGCAGTATTCTATGCAAAGCCTATTGGATTCAGCACTTCCAGCAGTTTTTAATGTCACAATATTGCCTCTGACCTTTTGGCTAAAAGAAAATCAAACTGACCCCCAGAATAAAGTCCCAAAAGTGCAGGTCTGTGAAAATGCACCTGAGAAAATGAGATTTAAGTTTTTATCTATCAGAATATCAGAAAAACACTAATATTAGAATAAACACAAATAACATTAATCCATAATAAGTTGTATTTTCATCATGTGAATGTGTTAGTTTAATTTAGTCCAGTAATATTTGTGGTTATCATCAAGCACCTGAGGGGGTATTTCACAAAGCAAGATTACTTAGTCTAGACAGGTAACTTAACACCAAAGTCAAGCCTATTCATCCATCAGGACATTCCTATTGGACAATGTTTAACATTGGGCTAAAACTATATGGTTAACTACTGCTGCTTTGTGGAATAACCCACTTGGTTTGGTTAATCAATACTTAATTATGTTAAATCAAGTGTACTGCTGTTGAATTGAAAAAAGCCATGTGATGTCTGAAAGCATCAAGGAGAACATCAATAACTTTGTTCTTCAGACTAGCTCATAACATCAACTACTACTGCATTTTTTATTATCCTGTAATGGTATACAGTGTTTCTCTGTTGGTAATATGATATAGTTTTTTGTTGTTGTTGTTGTTGTTTTGCTTGTACAAACTAATACACCAATCCAACCTTCAAAATCTGAAACATTAGGTCTTAAAATATGTGTAACCCTCCCACCACTGCCTCGTCTTTGACCCCGCCTCTGTCCACATGCCTTGTTTATTTACGTTTCCCATGTGCCATGCTGTCTCCACATGCTCTCTGTTTACATCTTCCACGTGCCTTGTTCATGTCTCGACCCCCAGTTATGTCATTGTCATTGCACAGCCCTGCTTGTTCATTATCCGTGTAGATTACATTGCTATTTAGCTTCCTTGTGTGTCATGCTCATTATATTGTCACCCATGTAATGTCTTCAGGGTCATGTTTGTCTTAGTCAGGTCATAGCCACGGCATTTTTTTTGCTTCGTAGCCACAGTATTTTGCGTTCTAGTATAAAGATATATCTACAATAAAGCTTTGTTTTCTGGAACACCACTGTATCCGTCTCTTCCTGGCCAATCTCTCCACCTGATATTATGTTTGTTAAGGAAAGAGAATATAAATACAATTCCACATCAAAAAATTTCAATATTGTGAAAAACTTCACTGTTGTTCATAATTTGAATAAATTACTATTCCAACAGTATAAACATTAAAAAGGCTTGAAACTTTATATATAACTAATTTTAAAATATATGAATACAAATTAATTTTTCTCAATATTATAATTTTTGGAGATACATTAGTATGCACATGTAATTTTGTGACTGATTGAGAAGGAATGAGTTAGAAATTGTATTTATATGAATTGATTGCATTGGACAGAGGTGTAGAGGGATGGGGATGGGGTAGTACCAGCCCTGCAAGCCTGTCTAGATCAGTGTCTTACTTTGGTATAGCAGTTTTGTCTTTTCCAGCACACAGTAATGTTACATTTATATTTCCTCTCTGATGTGTGTTCTCTGGACTGAGAGGCTGCAGCCAACACAGCAGATGCGATTACAACGTAGTGGGCGTTAAAAGTGCCAATATGTAATTATTTACAGGCAAACTGAGAAATCAAGCAAGTGAAAACAAACAAAAATAAAAGTTTAGTGCCATGGCAGTGTAATAATCACAGCAGTGAAGTCTTTAGTCTACTCCAGCAGTCACTCTAAATATAGACCCGTCAGGACTGCCGGTGTTTAAAATGTGCTTTCTAATTAATGACCTTTCAAGACCTTGCTATCTTAGAACTCAGCTGGCTGTTAGCCAGATATCTACTGCTGGAAAATATGTGGGGAAATGGCATCTTCTGTAGATTTTGTCTTTGCAAATATGAACATATTCTTGTCTCATCATCAACCCCCCTGAAGACAGGATTCATGAAAATGTAGTTATCTCACACCTCACTCTGATCGCTGAACTGATGGAAGCATGAGCATGTTCCTAACAGTCTGAAAGGGGGATGATGTTAAACTCATAACTGTTTGGGCCCTGAGCTTGGCTGAGGGTTAATTAGCTGACTTCTATGCTTGCTGGAATGTGCCAGAAGGCTCAGACTTGGTCAGAGGAGATGGAGCACTGCTGCTCATTTGCATCTCTTCACAGCTTCATCTGTCTGTGACATGGAAAGACATTGCAATGAAATGCAAGGATACCCGTCTGAGCAAGGGCTTAGAGGCGTACACACACACACACACACACACACACACCCACACACACAAAGGCAGACTGTCCACACTGGACAAAGGATTAAAGACCAAATCATAAAAAAATCACACTTTACTACCACTGTCTGCTGTACTAGTACCTCTACAACATTGGCAAATATGGCAAATGTTAGTGCAGAATTTGTATTTATATTTTGAACATTTGCTTACTTGCATATATATATATATATATATATATATATATATATATATATATATATATATATATACACATAAGAGAGAGATTATATAAAAATAAAAAAGAATCAATTGTATAAATGTATACACTACATTTGTATTTTTGGCACATAGGATATGATTGATTAATATTTACCTTCTAAACCCATTATTCTATTCTATTTTGTAGCATTACATTGCACAATACACAGCAAATCTGCTAGTGTTAAATCAACACTATTAGAGTTAAATTAACACTGAGGGTGTCAAAATGTAACACTCTCAGTGTTAATTTAACTCTAATAGTGTTGATTTAACACTGGCAGATTTACTGTGTAGACATTATCAGTCTATGGTAACTTTTCTGTAGAAGAATGAACCATTAACCTTTAATGGAAGTCAATATTCTTGGGCATATTCAGCATATTCACATTATGTAAAAAAATAAAAAGAAATAAAGAACAATAAAAATGAAAATGTAAAGTTTTGTTTCTGACATTCTATTCTATTCAACTCAACCAAATCTTTATCCAGACACAACAGACCTTTACTACTGCATATTCACTGTCATTTTCCAACACATCCAGACAGAAACAGGTCTAACCATATATAATGTTCTGTCCAAAGCACCCTCCTAATTATTCTTACATAAAACCCCCAAACAAAACGAACATGCAAGGCCAAGTGTTGCCACGGAGATGTTAAGAAGTAGGCTATAGAAAATTCCCCCCTAGTGGATGAGCACATGTGGTTCTGGCTTTGATAGATACCAGAGCAAAGGGCTACAGCTGTACAGTGATCAGAGCAGATTTCACTTTGAATAATTCTCTTTCATGTCCTCTGTATCTCTCTCCACATTCATTTGCTCCATCTACCCATATTCGGTGATCTAGATTGTTGTTCTGCTTTCCAGTCATCATTTTTATCTTTCTCTCCCTGTCACCCTGCTCCTAAATCATCAGTGTCAGCTTGTAAGATTAGAAGTTCAGGATGTGATTATAATTACATGTTGCATAATTATGTCTTTATAATTGCAAGGACAAATGTCCCTGGCCTTACAGTAGCATATATAGCATATCTGTAACATCAAGGTCTGAGCACCCCTGGTTAAATAACTTTTGAAAGTGAACATCAAATTTTGCCACATTTTTCATGCACTGTTACTGTTTATGAACTGAAATAAAAGCTGACATTTGCAAACATTGCATTAAATATTTCATATTATTCAGCCAAATATATAAAATTCTACAAATTCTACAAAATAAAATAAAATAAAAAAAGTTTTGTACAAAAGTTTGTAAAATACATCATATTTATTGTTGTGTGTTGTTTACAATTAATAAGCAATCATTATTTCAACAGAAAAAAGTACAAACCCCATTTCCAGAAAAGTATCTAAAAATGCAATAAAATGGAAATCTGACATTTGGTAATCCACTTAAACTTTATTTAACAAATTATCTGGTGATACGCATATACATTAAGTGAAGATTAATGCAGAGGCTCTGGAATTTTGGAGAGACATATGCTGTCGTCAGTACAGTGTATTTTCCTAGGAACCCCACGTCTGTTTGAGCAGGACAAAGCCAGGCCGCATTCTGCATGAGTTACAACAGTGTGGCTTCATAGTGACACAGACATGAAGACTGTGGGTGCCTGACTAGCCTTTCTGCTTTCCAGATTTGTCTTGTATTAAAAATTTATCATCTTGAAGAGGAGAATCAGGCAATGCAGACTGTTAAGCAGACCATGTCTGCACAAATGTGGCAAAAATCCTGCTGCTAAAATGCAACAATTAGCATTTTTCAATTCAAAATGAATTTAAAAATGGAAATAAAAGAAAAGATGTTGCGATCCACTGCAAAACATGCCTCTGTCCCAACTTATTTTGAGTGTGTTGAGGGATAATTTCCTACATTTGTTTATATTTAACAGATATAATTTGTTCACAACTGAAAACACTGAAAATCGTTTGTTAAATAAACATTCAAGTAAATGAACAAATAACAGATGAGATTTTACTGCATTATTGCAAAGTGTCCCAAACTTTTGGAAACAGGGTTTATAAGTAATCCAGCTGTTTTAAAATTGTTAAGAAAAAACAAGAACTGTTTTAATATATTATGTCAACTTATAATTTGAATTTCAATTCAATATAAGTCTTAAGACAGCTGGAATAAGTTACCTGTGCAGTTTGATCAAGGGTGTCCAAACGTCTGCTTATGACTCAAGGTACACCCAGTCATAATATTATGACTTTTGACAAAATTTAGAAATGTATCCTGCTTATTTGTACTTCTTTTAACATTTTACAATTTTACAAACAAAAACCTACAGGTGAGATAAATGCTTTAAATATTGATGGCTGTCTTAGACTAGCATAGTACTGAATACAGTTGAATGTAAAAGTTTGTGTACCTCAGTTCAAATTACATTTTCAGTTGATTTTCTAAGAAAAACCAAGTATCCCATACAGAGAAAAAATCTTCTGCACAATATTACTTGTGCAAAAGATTTAACACAATTAATATAGTATGTTATGTTTTGCAGTGCATTAAACTAGAAAAGAAATAGAGATTTTGTTCCCTGTAGTGGTATTACATACCAACATATGACCAGATATGTCCAGACTTTTGCATTCAATGTCAGTGCACGACATTGTACACACAGCTAGTATAATCTCTATATACTAACAGAGTGAGATGTTCTGGGGCAGCCACAGACAGGCCTAAGGTCACCATTTCCAAAGCCGAGCATCAGCTAGAGCCCCCCCAGCAATGAGCTGTAGAGCAGTGAAATGTGTTCTCAAGCGTGAGAGTGATGGAGCTATGTCCAATACCTTTAGGATGAATTGAACTGGGGACTATGCTCCAAAATTAAACATTTAACATCATCAGTTCTGATTGAATACAATCAAATACTCACAGCAATGTTCCAATATTGAGTGCAAATCTTCACAGAAGAGTAGATACTGTTATTGTAGCAAACTGTGTATTAATACCTCTGATTTCAGAACAATAGATGAGCACACACACACACACACACACACACACACACACACACACACACACACACACACACACACACACACACACACACACAGTGCATCACAAAAGTGAGTACACCCCTCACATTTCTGCAGATATTTAAGTATATCTTTTCATGGGACAACACTGACAAAATGACACTTTGACACAATGGAAAGTCATCTGTGTGCAGCTTATATAACAGTGTACATTTATTCTTCCCTCAAAATAACTCAATATACAGTCATTAATGTCAAAATCACACTTTGTTTGTAAAACAAAAGTGGGTACACCTGTAAGAGACTTCACCCCTAAATGTCCAAATTGAGCACTGCTTGTCATTTTCCCTCCAAAATGTCAGGTGTCTTGTTAGTGTTACTAGGTCTCAGGTGTGCATAGGGAGCAGCTTTGTTAAATTTTGTAGTACAGCTCTCACACTCTCTCATACTGGTCACTGAAAGATCCAACATGCACCTCATGGCAAAGAACTCTTAAAAGATCTTAAAAGACAAATTGTTGCGCTACATGAAGATGGCCAAAGCTACAAGAAGATTGCCAACACCCTGAAACTGAGTGGCCAAGATCATCCAGACTTTTAAAAGAGCAGGGTCCACTCAGAACAAATCTTGCATTGGTCGTCCAAAGAAGCTGAGTGCACGTGCTCAGCGTCACATCCAAATGCTGTCTTTAAAAGATAGAAACATGAGTGCTGTCAGTATTGCTGCAGAGATTGAAGAGGTGGGGGGTCAGCCTGTCAGTGCTCAGACCATACGCCGCACACTACATCAAATTGCATGGCTGTCACCCTACAAGGAACCCTCTTCTGAAGTCTGTACACAAGAAAGTCTGCAAACAGTTTGCTGAAGACATGTCAACAAAGTACATGGATTACTGGAACCATGTCCTATGGTCTGATGAGACCAAGATTAATTTGTTTGGTTCAGATGGTCTCAAGCATGTGTGGTGGCAATCAGGTGAGGAGTACAAAGATAAGTGTGTCATGCCTACAGTCAAGCATGGTGGTGGGAATGCCATGGTTTAGGGCTGCATGAGTGCAGGAGATGTTGGGAAGATGAACTCCAACAATATGAAATAATGAAGCAAAGCATGATGCCCTCCCTCTGGAAACTGAGTCACAGGGCAGTGTTCCAGCATGATAATGACCTCAAACACACCACTAAGATAACCACTTCTTTATTGTAGAGGCTGAGGGTAAAGGTGATGGACTGGCCAAGCATGTCTCCAGACCTAAACCCAATAGAACATCTTTGGGGGATCCTCAAGCGGAAGGTGGAGGAGTGCAAAGTCTCCAATATCCGCCAGCTCTTTGGTGTTGTCATGGAGGAGTGGAAAAGCATTCCAGTGACAACCTGTGAAGCTCTGGTAAACTCCATGCCCAGGAGAGTTAAGGCAGTTCTGGAAAATAATGGGTGAGGAGGTGGAAGGCGAACTCCTAGGGGGTTTCTACAAGATAACCCAAATCCAGACCTCTGTACGAACCGGTCAGGTAGTGGAAATGGGAGTCGGAGATGTTATTTCTTCACCAATAGAATCACCACACAAACTCCAGTAATAGTACGACCTTGTGACGGGACACTGAGTCAAAGGTCTCCCTCCCGTAGTACGAAACGAAGTAATAAAGTATA